>JAGEOH010000743.1:0-7500 GCA_032207245.1 Pardosa pseudoannulata | reverse complement strand
CCGCCGAAACGAGGAAAACTAAGTAGAGCGACCTTTCGAGGAGGTGAGGCCGCATGTAATGAAAATCCTCCATCGGCCGCAAGGATGACGGGTAACCACCTCGATGTTCTAGTAAATAATCAGCCGATCCGTGCTCTAGTAGATTCTGGAGCCTCGTTTTCTGTCGTCTCCGATAAGTTTCGTCGATCCTTAAAGAAAGTTATGTTCGCTGACGCCAAGAACACTATGCTGAAAGTCGCTAATGGCAATTTTGTTAGGCCACTGGGAAAATGTGTTCTGCGTGTCGTTATAAATAGACGAGAGCTGCCTGTTGAATTCATCGTCCTACAGCATTGTAGTCACGACGTAATCCTCGGATGGGACTTTTTGGAAGCTTCTCAAGCTGTGATAGACTGTGGCAGAAGTGAACTGTTGTTAGAAGATACTGGCCAAGAAACCAAAGCACTAGACGCTTGGAAGGTGTATGCCACGGAGGACTACAAGCATAAGCCACGATCAATGACAAGAATAGCAGTATCATGTTTAGATGTCGGAAGAAACATAAGCGTAATCGTGGAGGGCAATAGACACTTGCTGCTCAAGAAGTAAAAATACTACGCCATCTCGTATCCAGTAGCGGTGTCCGTCCAGATCCTGACAAAGTGAGAGCAGTGACCAATTTTCCTACTCCGCAGAACTTACATGACGTACGAAGCTTTCTTGGGCTCCTACTTCAGAAGGTTTATTAGAGGCTTTTGCTATCTCGCCGAGCCCCTGCAGATGCTGTTGAAAGGCGATGCGAAATTTCATTGGGGTCCTGAAGAGGTAGAGGCTTTTGACAACCTTAAGAAGGCGCTTACATCTGATCCAGTATTGGGGATATTCAACAGACGCCAGCGGATATGGTATTGGAGCAGTTCTGGTTCAAATTCAGAATGACGTGGAAAAAGTCATAGGGTACGCCTCTAGGACCCTGACAAAGGCCGAAAAAAATTATTCTACTACAGAACGAGAATGCCTTGCCGTCGTATGGGCTATCAATAAATTCCGGCCATACCTGTTTGGAAGACATTTTACCGTCGTGACAGATCACCATTCATTGTGCTGGCTTATGACCCTAAAGGATCCCTCAGGCAGACTGGCAAGGTGGGCTCTTCGACTCCAAGAACATAATTTTTCAGTAAAATACAAATCCGGTAGGAAGCATAACGATGCCGACGCTCTCTCGAGGAATCCAGTAGACGAAGAGACTGAGACGCAAGATCAATTTTTAGCTGTAACCACGAGTATAGACCTCGCTGTCGAGCAGAAGAAAGATCCAGACATAGCAAAAAATGATCCTTCCGAAGATCGGCTCATCCACCGAAAATAAATTTGAGTTAATTGACGGAGTCCTGTGCAGAAAGAATTTTGATCCAGATGGAAAGACATGGTTGCCCGTCATTCCCAAACATCTGCGAGCAGACATACTGAAGCATTTTCACGACGCACCTACCGCAGGGCATCTTGGCTTTGCGAAAACGTACGACAGGATCCGTAAAAGATTTTATTGGCCGGGGATGTACCGAAATGTTGTTAGATATGTCATGCACTGCCGAGAATGCCAAAGGAAAAAATCTCCTCAAGTACCACCTGGACGCTTGGTTTCTATCCCTCCTGCTGTCGCACCTTTTCATCGAATTGGGATAGATCTGCTTGGGAGATTTCCTAAATCTGCCCATGGTAATAAATGGATCGCAGTTTGCACCGATTATTGTACACGCTATGCAATAACTAAAGCTTTAACTGCTGAAGCCGAAGAAGTAGCCAAGTTCCTGCTCGAAGAGATTCTTCTAAAACATGGAGCTCCTCGAGTCATTATTACAGATCGTGGTGCTGTTTTTCAATCCAGACTTGTTTCCGCTCTCGTCGAATTGTGTAATATCGATCATCGCATGACGACGGCCTATCATCCCCAGACAAATGGTTTGACGGAGCGCCTTAACAAAACTGTAGCCGATATGCTGTCCATGTATGTTAACACCGAACAGAAAAACTGGGACGAAATTCTACCATTTGTGACGTTCGCCTATAACACTGCTAAGCAGGAGACAACAGGATTCACCCCGTTCTACCTAGTTCATGGACGTGAAGCCGAAACTACTCTGGACACGATGTTTCCATTCTGCCCTGATGATGCAACTAACGATTACATAGCCAAGACCATTTCCAGAGCAGAAGAGTCGAGACAGTTAGCTAGAACTCATACTCTGAGAGCGCAAGATAAAGACCGTCGACGTTATGACTCGAAGCACCGAATGGTGTTTTATAGTCCTGGAGACCTCGTATGGGTTTATACCCCGGTCCGAAAGGTCGGTCTTTCAGAGAAGCTCTTAAAGAGATATTTTGGTCCCTATCAAGTGTTGCGCCGTTTATCCGACGTTACCTATGAAGTGCAAGATTTCGATCCTGCCTCCCGAAAAAGAAAACCAAAAGACGTTGTCCATGTTTTACGTATGAAGCCATACCATGATCCGACGAAGCAGACCGAAAGTGAAGATGGACGAAATCCAGGTGTCGTTCTTCCGGAAGAGAAGTCAAAAGAAATTTACAAGGGACCTTTGACACGCTCCAGATCTAAATAGCAGCGAGACGCTGTCTTTTTGAGAAAAGGGCAATGCCGCATAAAGAAGCTTAGCCAACGAGCTAAGTGGCCGAATGGTCAAAGCACGCGATCCAGACCCGAAGATTGTGGGTTCGATCCTTGCCGTGGCTGTTTATCCAAAGTACGGATTTTTATTTTAAAAATGTTATTTATTGTTTCCTTATGTTTCCTTATGTTCTTGAACTTTCTAGATCTTTCTTTAATATGTAAATTATTTATTTCTCGAATATTCTGTTCGGGTATAAAAGCTGATACCCACTAGTTGTAGGCAACTTCTCGATCTTGTAAAGTTGCGAGTTGCTACTTAGCTTCAATAAATTCTTCTGTTACGTTAAACTGTGTGTTCATTCGAATCTTCGTGACAATATATATATATATATATATATATATATATATATATATATATATATATATATATATATATATATATATACATATATATACATATACATATACATATAAATTAATTTAAAATCGAATATATTTGCATGAAACATAAGATAAGAAGAATTAGAAAAAGTTTTCTTATTTTTAGCATTTCATTCTTTTAAATTTTGGACCTTTCTCTCATTTACAGATTTTATTGAATATTTTATTTAATATAAAACTTATATTTAATATTGATGATAAAATACTATTTTTATTGAAACATCACGCAATTGTTGTTTTTATTGAAACAACACGCATCAAATATAGTAGTTATGACTTTTTCATTAACTTTATAGCGATGTTGACATTTATTCCAAGTAGTATATGTATATATCAAAGTGACTCAATAATGAAACGAAAAATTTATTAGTAGGTAAATGAAGATTTAATTTCCTTGAACACATAACGCAAACTTTAGAAACCATACTGAGTAAAATCTATCTCACAATACAAGAAAATGAAATAGAATGTTACCGAAAGCCAGACTAAAAGTGAGAGAATAGAAATCTACTGGCCACAATACTATCAATCAGTTATGCCCGAATGACACACTCTTGCTTAGACCTAAATACAGCGTCGATCCGAATCACTTAACACATTGTATGCGGTTCACGCACTAGTACGTTATCTGGCGATTGATACTTGAGCGTGGGTCACGCACTACTACGGGTTACTGTAACAACATGGTTTGTTTATGGGTACAAACATAACGGTATATACAGGAAAAAGAAGCCGAATATTCTTGTCTACTACATAGATTCTGGAAAAAATTAGACAAATAAAAACTAGTTTTAACATCAGTTGATGTGACTGATGTAAAATTAAATAATTTTCGATCTATTGAGATTTAACTGAATAACTAAATTTACTTGCAAAACGCCCGCCACCGGTATAATTCTTCTGCAAAATGTACCCACACACAATTTATTAATTTACTGTACGTAAAGCAGCTGCGAACAATTCAGTCTGTTTAGCAAAGTTACTTATCGTATTTAAAGTTCTGTTCTATGCTAATCGTAGCATTGTTTTTAAAAACGTGTTAGCTTATTCAAAACACTATGCAATTTTATTGATCGATTATTGTTAATCTAATATTAGATAGATCTTACATCAGCCGCCCTCAAAAAAAGAAAAAAACACAAAGAGAGGAAGGAAAAAGTGATATATCAATTGGTTTACTCCATTTGTTAATCTTTCATTATTGTTAATATATCATTAGATAGATCTTACATCAGCCTCCCTCAATAAAAGAAAAAAAACACGAAGAGAGGGGGGGGGATAAGGGATATATATTGGTTTACTCCATTTGTTAATCTTTCATTATTGTTAATCTAATATTAGATAGATCTTACATCAGCCGCCCTCAAAAAAAGAAAAAAACACAAAGAGAGGAAGGAAAAAGTGATATATCAATTGGTTTACTCCATTTGTCATGCATTAATTAAAAACATAAGCTCCAGTACTAAATTTATTCCTTTATTAAAATGCTAGGTTAACTACAAATTATGACAATTGGATATAATCGAAGCCTTTGGTAAAATATCGGGATTTCGTTTTATTTTCTTGGAAATCAATTTATTTAATAAATTAATAGAGGTGATTAAAAAGAAACAATAAAGTCATTCTCATGTCAAGTATATGTTTACATATATTTTCTCAAAAGCATTATAATTCCATGAAAGTTGTCTTTTTTGTAGTAATTTTATGGTAAATGAAACACCCAATATACTTCAACCTCAGAAACATCACTTTTTCGATATTATTTTCTCTTTCACTGTACTCCCATATGCTTTATTCGTGGTCAAAATTTTTATCTTCTTGAAAGGTAATGTTAAAGGTTTGACTGAAACTTGACTATTTCAAAGGGTATAAAAATGATATAAAACGTCTGCACTTGAAAGTTATCATGATGAAGAGAAAAGGGTACACAAGCAATGATTTTTCTATCTCACGAATATCAAAGGAAAATTTTATTTAAAGACTTGGACTGAAAATATTTGAATATACCTCAGATAAACATGCATTATAAGACACTCTGCGTATGTTGTACTAGTGGGCTTCAGATTATTTTTTTGTGAAGTTTATTAGAAAATGTACATTTTTTTATTATAAACCTTGAGATAAAAACTGAGAGACCGAAGCATTGAAAGTGTATACTAATATATGTTTTTAATATTTATCTTTTTTGCAGAGATATATTGCTTTCAGCTACGTTTACGAAATATCTTTTATATATGTAGTCTTTGAGTATTGAAGTTTACTTCTGTACCATTATACACATAAATCATGCATTTCTTCATAGTTTTATAATATATATCAAAATTGTTTGACTTTAATATTTCTTTAAAAACCTTCTCTCTCCTATTCTAATTCTTTAAAATCTTTTTCCCAGAATTTAAATATCTTATTCAAAGGAGTATATCTTCGACTTAAAATTATTCCCCGAGCTTTCTATCCTAAATATGTAAGTGTTCTGTCTATTCAACACGTTTCCCAGCTGTCGCCGGTAAATGGCTCCAATATTTCCTGATCTTGCTGTTAAATTCTCTGAGTAAGTGGGAAAATTCTTTCTGTCTTCACTCTTGGGTGCACCTGTCTTCGGGCATAGTGATGTTTGTGTGTTTCCTTTGTCTGTCATTGAGTAGTAAATATGTCCGTTTTAGCTCTGAAATAAAGTTTAATTAGACTTGTGCCGTTCTCTTCAATGTCGGCCGACTGCATTTTTATTACTTCTAGCTGTTTAGCTTTCTCCTTGTCCTATAATTTAAGGATTACACACACACACACACACACACACACATATATATATATATATATATATATATATATATATATATATATATATATATATATATATATATATACACACAAAACGACACTTTAACCAAACTAACAGATTTAATGATGATCATATACTACAATACATATCTGTTGATTCTGTGCTTAACAGGCAGGTTTTGTTTTTGTTTATCTTTTAATTGTTGTAACCTTTGGTGCCCCCGAGAACACTAAATTAGTATCTGCTTAGCTCAACTAATTTCATAGAACTCTTTACACGAAACTAAGTTTCACTTCCCCTCTGATTGGTTTTGATTGCTTTTATTTTTACTTTAAACATACAGCTTTGTCTGACGAACGATGGTCGAATACACAGAGAACTGTTCGTTGTTAGCAGATTTTGTGTGCTCTTATACTTCTGACGTCTTAAGTTTTCGTTGTCATTCAGAATCTGATTCTTAGCAGTAGGTATGAATATCTACAAACCTCTTGAAGAAACACTAGACCACACAGCTCAAAAAAGGAATAAAACTGCAAATTAATCGACTCTATGACAGACTTCCTATTTCAAGGTACTTGTCTTTTAAACAAAACTTTTCATCTCCATAGTAATTGGCCGATTGGGTACTCAAAATCTAAAAGTTTGTTTTTGTATCTTTTATTTAATATCTTTGACATCAAGTGTGAGACAAACTTGAAGAAACTTAAGTATTGGGGTACTATTCCATAACAATGTACAACGAAAAATGATAAACCTAATTTAATAAAAGAATTGTAAAGAGTCTGTTTCAGACTTTTGCATCATATTCCTTTACCAAATGTTCAGAAATGACGACATAACTCACTGTACTCATCCTTAATCACATGTGGAAATCTTAAAATGTTCTAAAAGTCCTTTATATACCTTCTACTTTTTTTCCAAAGCCTTCATGAATTTCTGCCTATATGTTACCAAATATGCTGATCTCATTACTTGTAATTCGTTAAACTTTTAATCGTGATTTAATCTTTTTGACACTAAGCAAGTGTGTTTAAGTGGGTTAAGTTGGTTTCTATTATATTTCAATCTGATAAAGGTTAACATAAATGACGGGAATTCAACTATTTTTAATCTTGGTTACTTGATCTCGTTTTATTTTTTATGTCTGAAGCCCATGTGAGAGCAGTTTAGTTAGTAATTTGAAAATCGTTTTTTGTATGCTCCGTGGTCTTTTTTTTTTCTTCAGCATGTTAATAATTGTAAAGTTTACGAAATCAAGAAGGAGTATAAAAGGGAGCACTTTAAGTTCAGCTTTGGTCTGTTGTTGCCTTGTTCTAGTCGTATTTTTGCTTCATCGATATAGTTTTTTCACCGGTAAGTTGCATAAATTAGTCACTTACCAGAATGTTTAATTTGCAACTTAGTTTTGTATTTCGGCCAAATGTTTTATGTTCTGTTTAACTGTTTTTATTTACGCTGTTTTGAGGAAGAAAAAAAATAAACATTGATGTTTTTATATTTCTTATAAGTTCCTTAAAGAAACTTAGTCTTCAGTTCGGCCAAGATACTGTGCTAAACATCAGTCGAAACTTGCTGACTGGGACATTTTAAATATTCACTAAAGGTGAAATTATTTAAGAAGCTATCTTTGGCTAGACGATGTATACAACTACTGTATGTCCATGTGTGT
>JAGEOH010000742.1:0-25000 GCA_032207245.1 Pardosa pseudoannulata | reverse complement strand
GGAAATAGAATGAATGTCCCTTCTCCGTTCCCACGGCTTTCACTGGATATATTCACTAAGCAGTTCCGATCATTTGAGTTTGGGGGGGGTCTCACTAATTTGTACATTGACACTGCCTGGCCGTGACCTTGGAGAAACTTTTCTGGACACAGTCTAACGCTGGGGTGCATTTTGGAAGAATTTCTTGAGTTGCTCTTATATAACAGTTGTGGAAAAATAATTTCAACAAAATTATATTGGTTTATAGTTAAATTTATTTAACATGGTAGCTAAATCACATTTTCAATATAATAAGATGAGGAAATATTAATAGTTTTACTGCTGTAAATTTAATTAAGATTTCGTTTTACATTTGAATTAAAATCTTCAAAGCAGAAAACATAATGTTTTTAATTTTTTAGGTATAGCAAATATATAGAATTTATCTAACTTTATATTATCCCCAATGGAAGAAAATTAGTAAATTACATAATTTGTTAAATATTATCGAATTAGTTAAAATACTATAATTTCATACAGAAATGTATTAATTCTCAATAATAAGCTACTTATTTTGGGATGAATATCAAAGTTCACACTGGATATTCGGGTAAATAAATAACCCATTTAAGAGTGTTCAGAACTATAGTCCTCAATTTTATTAAAAACTTAGACAGTATTTTAAACAATAAAATAAAAATTCATCCATTTAATTTTTCTTAATGAGTTAGAAAACATTTATTTAATTTTTAAGTTGTATTAGTTTTCATTATTAAATGAGAAATCAAATAGATTTTATAATTTTTCACTTCAAGGGAGCGATGATTACAAAGTTTCTAAAACTTCATTACAATTTCTTCTCATCTTCTAAGTGGTCTTAGGACTTTTTTCGCCCTTCCTAGAAATGTTTAACTTTAAACAGTGAAATTTCCTAAAAAAAAAAGAAAAAAATTCTTTCAGAGGTATTAGCTACAAAGACTCAGGTATTAATAGAAGTATTTTTCTTTGTAGTATTCTATAAGATTATGTGTAGTCGAGGCTATTTTTGGGTCAAATAACTATTTATTTATTTATTTACTGCTGTTAATTAAGCGTGATATACATCACTTATATTTTTTACATTACTACATATTTATTATAATTTATACATTTCAATGTTTTATGTGTCCACACCTCAGTCGCTGTACGTGGTCAAATTGTTTAATATGAGAGAAAGATTAACTACCTCTATCTTTCGTATTACTCTAAACAGGAAAAAAATATGGATAATATATATTTTTAAAAAATCTATAAAGCTATCTAGGATATCGTTGATTTCTTCTTCAGAAGTATAAGAAACTGTAATAAATTGATGTTAAATAAAACCATGAAGAAACGTTTTTCTCTATGCAGCTGTGGATGTTGATCAACGGCTGATACATTCATAACCTGCAGATAGTTCAAAATAAGTTTCTTGTATTGACTGAAACGGCTCATTATACCTGTACAGGGAATTCCTACTTAATCTTAACATTAAAACAATAACCTTCCTACTGAATCCCCAAAATTGTGTATGTATAGTATTGATCTTGGCTGTCAATAAATACAATAAAGAAGAGGAAATTTTTAATCAGCTATGATCCAAGGGAAAATTATTGATGTCCTCGGGCAACTCTAAACTGTGATTATTCCGAATAGATAACTAAATTCAATGTTCTCCAAGTTCTCAAACGATTCCTTAGGGGGTCTTTTGATTGGTTCTAAATTACGGGGACCCAGTGGAAATAATGTTACTCGTGTCCGTAGCATTCCTTAAGCTACACGTGCTCCTCGGGTGGTGCTAAATGGGTAACAGCTTTGCAGTCATGTGTTGGCATAAAGATATATTTGCCTCTGTTGCCATCTGCATTTGATAAAACAAACTAGATTCATAGCATTTGCAGAATAATGTGTTTGTATTTTTTTTTTAGTTCCACAGGGATTTCCATGCCTTTCAGCACAATCCTGTCTTTTATAGAGATTTCAACTAAGATAAGCATGTCTTAGATGTTTAAATTTAACGTTTTTTTATAATACTGTTAAATTAGGAATATTTTCCTTCCTGTTTCTTTAAACTTTATAAAACTACTTGCCGTACAGTTTGCGCATGTATATTGATTCTGCAACTTATATTTTTGTTTCATAGACTTATGCAATCTTAACTTTTCTTTGAATATCTTATTAGAAGTTACAATCATACCAGTACAATAGTTTCTCAAACTTAATATTCACACCGGAAATAAAGGACATATGCTTTAATTATTGATTCCACAATCATGAGTCAACGTCAATGTATTTTATAATATAAAAAATTAATATATATATATATATATATATATATATATATATATATATATACACATATATATATATAATATATTTTCATCATCCATATATATATATATATATATGTATATAGATGCACGTCTATATGGGTGTGTATGAATGCATACATATATTCTACTAAAACTCCTATTCAGCACCTTCCTGACATACTTCCAATCCCGCTTATAGCTTCACATAAGTGAGTGAACAAATCTTACAATGACTTTAAGACTTACAATGCTAAAAATCCGTTAAACCACAGACTAATTATTTTCCGCCAGGAATGAAGAGTTGGAAATTTTGAGATATTCTTTTATCTCTCTGTAATTTTACTTTTCCCACTTGAAATATTTCTGGTAACGGAAGTGTGTACTATTTTTTTACCTTTATTCTTTTAAGCATTTGTAAACATATTTGTATCGTATTCGAATTGATGGAAGTAGTGCTTTGCGGAAAGTTAATGGATTTTATAACTTCCTATTTTTCTGTGCTATCATAAAAATAAATATTATTTCATCTGTCATAATGCATGGGAAAAGGTTCTAGTTTCAATCAACCACTTCTTTGTCCTGTTTACTTTCACACGTTGGTAAATTCTGAATTTTCTTCGTTATCAGATTGCTTACTCTAAGCATATGGTTTGCAATGCATGATACGAGTGTGCGGACAAGAATTACTAAATTCTGGGGATGAAATAAACATAAAGTCAGGAGAATTAAAGGTTTGGGAAAGGTTAGAATAAAAGGTCTTAAAAAAAACTATGTACGTTTATGAAAAAAAGATAAAAGAATGATAAATAGATTCTTAGTGATGTTGATAAAGCATTACAGAAATTATTGCAATCAAAAATCGCAAATACTTTACTATATTTCTAACTGAAGAAAAAACAACTAAATTGTATTAAAATGCTGAAGTATGTACAGGCGTAATGCTTGTACCTATCTAACTTTTTACTGTACGCGATATGAAGAGATAACTCTGTGTATTCATCTAATTTTAACAATAGATATATGAATACAAGTTGATTTACTGCTACTACTACAAACTCGTTATGACGCGAACTGGTATCGGAACTGATAGTAGTACTATAGCGCGGTTAGACTTTTATGAATATCAATATACATTATATATATATATATATATATATATATATATATATATTACACACTTGTAGGTGAATGTATTCTTTTAAGCCAAACGGTGGTTGAATGGTTCAGTTTTTCTCTTGGGTACCGGAGTTCATGGGTTTGAATCCCACTGCTGGCATGGCTGATTATAGCCGTTCAGAATCCGCTTTAAGCAGTAAGTCCCGGCCTTATTAGCCCTCATCAGCAAAACAGTAGACCGTATAACTCCATACCAAACCATGTATGCATTAATATATATAGTTTAAAAAAATTAGTTACAAAATATTTAAAAATTTTGAAGCAGACCTTCAAGACCTTCAAGATGGTAGGACAACTGGATTTCCTGGGCCGAGCCCTCTAATCCAGAGATTTCTAACAGTAAGCAGAAAATAACAACGAGCAGAAAAATAAAACAACTAAAAGAGGAGTGAAGCAGAGTTGGCAAAACTGGAATTTAGGGAAAGAAACTTTTTGAGAAATTTGGAATTTTGAAGGAGAAGAGAAATATGTAAAAGTTTCTAAATGTGTAATGTGTTGTTTACTCATAACAGTTGACCTTTATAAAAATTACCGATGTTGTTAAGTTTATACAATCGTATTTTAATGTGATTAGTATTTAGAATATAAAAACTAGTGTAACAACACTAATATTTTATCGGAAAGTTTAACCAAAATTTAAATACCGGAGAAATAAGTTTTTGTCAAGTAGTTCTTTCTCTGTTTGTAAGTAAATATTAATTTTAAATATAACTTTACATACTATTTTTAGGAGGATTAAATTACCTAAAACACAAGATTTATGAGTGTTTTAAATTTAAGATATTTGTTATTTTGTGAGGAATATTTTTTTATATGAGGGTTGTTTTAGTAGTAAAGACTGTGTGAAAACTGCATAAGCTTAGAATATTTAAATAGTGTGAGATAATCTTTCAAAGAATAATATACATTAACTGAATTTTGCTATCTGGCATTTTTTATATTTCTTTTTAGATTAACGGAATGGTGGGAAATTGATATCTGTTTTCAACTACATTTTTTACTTGGGGTTTCTATTTTATTCCAGTGTTTCATTCCGAATAAATAAATTGCATATGCTGGCTACTATGTTGTTCTCCCAGTCAAAATTTTAGTCTTTCGGGTGTTAAAAAACTATTATGAATAGTAACTTTATGAATGTTTTAGATAGTTAATGAATTTTTCTTAGTAACGAGTAAAACTAATATATTTATTAACTCATGAACATTTTTAAAAATTGTTTCAATGCAAATATGTTCAAAGATAGATCAAAGTATGTAACTGCAGTTAAGATTTTCATTTATTATTATCATTATAATTAAGGATATTATTTCGTTAAATTTTATTTAAATTAGAAGCATGAGTTTGCTTACACTTAGTAGTAAATAGTGCCAATATTAAAGAAAAGGGGTAAGAGGAAAAGTAGTTCTCGTTAATTTACATGTAATGAAAGAAATTAAAAAGAAATCAAATAATCTATAAGCCATAAATAATTTTTATTTTTAATCATGAAAAATACTACTAAAAATGGCAAAAGTATTATATTCTACTAACTTCAGCAATTTAACCTTTAGCTATCGATGAACACAGATGTTGAAATTTAAAAAAAAGGCGGTTAATAATTAAAATATTTGAAAAGCAAAACATTTGTTAAATAGTTTTAATAGCTGCAGTTTGAGAATTTTAAAAATTTTCAAATATGTTTTAAATTTTAATAGATCATCCCCCCAGTTTTACCGCGAATAAACAGAGTACTTTAAAACCCTTCGAACGTTTTGTTTCTATCTGATTTAATGTGTAAATCTTAAGTGAATCAATACAGTTCTTATACCTTGGAAGTCTTTTCCATTTTAAAAAACCTGTTTCAAGATTTATTAAAGGAACTGGTATCGTTTAACTACTGCAAAAGTCGTCAAAATTAACTTTATTTTCTTTATTCTATAATTTATAAACTAAATTTATATAGAAAAAGAAAATTTTATTACAAAATTTATATTTCTTTGAATACATAATAATAATAAGTGAACTGAAATAAAAGCAGATTTTAATGATTTGATAGAAATACTTCATGGTTTAAAACATAGAACATTTTTAATAATAAACACAATAATTAATACAAATGGAAGCAATAAAATGTTCTTGGTTATCGTGATATTTCTGGGAGAAATCAAGTTAATTATATCTTATATTATCAGGTATTTGTTTTAATAATCTTAAAAAGGTTTTTTTTTTCAGCGGAGACATTCACCTCATGGTGACTAATTTTTAAAACACAATATATATCTTTAACTTAAACTAATAAACTGTATTTTTTAAAAAAACTGGGCGATGTTGTGCGTAGATAGCTGTAAATAAATATAAGTTTGAAGGTTTAATACTAAATAATTTTCTTTTTAAATCAAGAAAAGTTTTAAGGAAGAAAAGCGATTTAATTTTTCAAAGCATCCAAGATTTAACTGGGTACCTAAAATGAGCATAAACGATGCCCTTATATAAGTCATATAAGGCACTAATATCCACCAGGAAAAAGTTTTAGTTTAAAATAAAATATTTTCATAGAAGTTGAGCCCTCCAACATTTTATAGAATCATTCCTTGGGCGCTGCAGTTTATTGTAATTTTTCATACGTTTTCACACTATGTGAAGAAAAAATTGGGTATCGATTTTTATTTACGTTAAATGTAATTTATATAAAAACAAGTATTAAATTACAAATGGTTATAGTGAATTATTTAGTTGTTTCGAGAGGTTAACACTTTGTAACTCGATAAAACACTTTACGTTTTAAAAGCTTACTCATTTTTATAAAAAATGCATTAATAGACAATATAAAATTTGAGGAAGTATGCGAAAAATGCATGAATCTGAATAATTTTAAAGCCGATAATTTGTTAAATAACACTAAAAACAGAAGGCTGTATAATATAATTAAATTTAGTTTTAAAATAAAGATGTAGGGTAAGAGGCAGATTTTAGTGAAAAAATCATTACATTGGAAACACTTGATTTTTTTTATGAAGGGAATGCTTAGCATGTCTTTTTTAGAGAGAAATATCATACTTTTAGTCAAATTTTCATATTTTGCACTCCCACTGTCACTTTAGATGTATATTAGAAATAAATATTCCAAAATGTTAAAGTTATATTAGAATAAGAATTATGTAAAAAAAATTCTTTTTCTTTGATTTTGTGTGGAAATGCTAGAAGTGAAAATACTATTGCAAACTCTTACGAGAAACATCCTACCAGCAAGAATAGAACAGATATTTGTGCTTATCAGCTAGCTCAAAGCGGAAGAGTAACAAAGGCTACTCTTTACGAGGGATGTACAATGACGGAAAGTGGGAGGTTTCAACTGTCACCGTCCCCATCAAAGCAGGGGGAAAGAAAAGTCATCCTCTAGTATTCCAGCCGCTTTAGAAGAGAACCAGTTCTAACCACGAAGGACATTTTAAGAGAGAAAATTTCGATAACATGCAGCCGCTTAAAAGGTTAACAGTTATTCAAAATCTAATCTTAAGAGAAATCACTAACTCGCCATGGTATTTTCGCAACGATGAAATCCATGAGGAACTTAAGATTCCTAATATTCCAAAATTTATCTATAATCTTTCCACTAAATTTCATAAGAATTTAAACAATGAATTGATAAATAATCTTGTCAACTACGACCCCTCTGATGCTAGCAATAGAAGAAGGCCTTTGGCCATTCTAGCCAAAGATCCTTAATAATTTGTGTTGTTTTATATAAAAAATAAAAAAGTCCACCAAAAAAATCTTTAAAAAATGTAAGAAAAAGTAAGAAAAAGATTTAAAATGCTTAAAACTGGCCATACATTACTTATCGTACACTAAATTATTTTTATTTCGTGTAATTTCTCCCATCTCTCCCTGTAATGCTTTGCTCTTCCACGTCATGTTGAAGGCAGAGCTTAATATTTAAATTCGCACATCACCAAGTCTACCGTATTAATACTTTATTTTGCTAAATGCCGTATGCGGAGGTGTGGCTTGGTTTGCCCACCGCTCTTCTATTTCGGGTTGTCGTCGGGTTCTATCCCCGTCGAGGACAAAATTTTCAAATCTAAACCAAAATTGATAAAAATTGTTTTTTGCGATTATTTAATATTATTTAGGCTCTTTTTGGATTTTTAGACCAAATTATTTATTTTTAAAACATGTATTTTTATTTTTTCCAAATTTTCAAAACTTTCGTACCCGATCATTACTACTAAACAAATAAAACTTTATAACATCAAAAATAAATCAATAAAAATTATTACTATAATTAATTATTATTATTTAGGCCTCTATCTGATTTTTAAGACAGTTTATTTTTAAAACTTATATTTTTATTTTTTCCAAAATTTTTAAAATTTTTGTTTTTATTCACTATTATTCATTTTTTCGGCTTATTTTGTACGGATGTCACTGGCCAAAAAAATATTTATGTTTTACTATCCCTAAACTTTCTACTCTCTAGTTCTGTGTTATGAACTCACGAATCAACCTTTCTATCTCTTTGCTCTTTTATGTGTTTATTTTTCGCTCGTTGTCATTTTTGTGCTTACTGATAGAAGCCTCTGGATTAACGGGCTCGGCCCATAGGGTCCAGTTGCATCACCACCTTTGATGCCTTTGATGCCTAATATCGGGTTCTGAATCGGGATTTGTAATTTCTCACTGAAGTTTGGGTCCTGTAAATGCAGGCCACCAGCAGATATTTTCAGACACTACCCAATTGCTAGGCACCACTTCTACAGTCTGCTCAGTCACAAACTCAACAATTGAAAAACCTGTCATATCTTTTGAAGATATTTCACAGAAAAGAAAATGTTATTAATTAAATAAAAAAAATTATAAAAAACTTTGAATGTCTATTACTAACACTTAAATGGGCACTCTCAATAATAACCAAAGTAAACTCACCTTAAGTAAAACATTTAATGAACTAAAAATGACTGTGTATTAGCGGAATACAAACACAAGAATTTTCCAAAGTTAAAAGCAAACATTTACACAAAATATCTTTCTAGGAAACTGATATAAGCTCTTTTGATAAGCCAGAAACACGCAATAAGTTTAATTTAGAGCTATCACATGGATTAGAAAAGAAACTCATAATTTTTAAATATGTTACACAAAACTATATTTTTAAATAAATCAGTTACAATAATACATTTTTTTCTCCTTTGTTAAGTAACAATTATCAGGCTTTTTAGTATTTAAAGGCACTTTTAAAGGGTTGTAGCTACAAATTACATACGGAGCCATTTCAGAAACCCGATTACACACTTGCTGCAAAGGTTTATTCCCACTCCTTAACATTTTTTTAATAATTTGCAAAAAAGATTCAAAATAAAATGCAGTAAAATTATCAAGCGGCCCAAAATTTTTAACATCACCAGATAAATGTATTAAAGAATGATCATTATATACAAGAGACTTACTGGAATAAAATTGAGACATTAACCTGACAAATTCTTCTAACATTTTTTGAGCAGAGTTATTGAAATCTAGCACTGTAATGTATACACTAGATGGCGCTATCAGAGCGTTCCGGCTCGTGTGTAGTTTCTGTTCTATTGTTTCAGTGTACATAGTTTTTGCAGCATGTAAATAAACGCGTATAGCCTTTTACACAACCTCTGTTTTAATACACAACAGAATTGGCGACGAGGTAAAATTTCGAAAACTAAACATGGATGCTGCTCAATTTCAAGCCCTTCTACACGCAATTACGACAAGTAATGAACGCCTGGCAGCTTTAATTACAAATCAAAATGCCGAATCGAAAGGAAAAGTCTGCTGCCAAAGACTCAGGTACTGTGACATTTTTGAGTAATTTTGAACACTTTGATTCATCTAAGGAAACCTTTATTCAGTACAGAGAACGATTTGAAAATTATTTAAAAATTAAAAATGTATTCAACGATAAAGACTTGTGTTCGAAAATGCTCCTAAACTGTATCGGTTCTCATCATTACAATTTATTATGCTCTTTAATTTCGCCCAAATCTACAAATGATTTAAAGTACGATGATATTATATCTGTCTTAGAAAAGCATCTATGTCCAAAACCTAATGTTATTATCGAACAACACAGATTTTTATCCCGTTTTCAAAACGAAAACGAAAGCATTTCAGACTATGTTGCTGCTCTTCGTAAATTTATTTCTACTTGTGATTTCACTTGTGAATGTAAAAATTCAGTGTCAGATTTGTTTTTACGAGCTCAATTTATTCGCGGATTAAAGGATGATAACATTCGAGAGCAACTACTATTAATTTGTGATTTAACATTCAATGAGGCTGTGGATCGATCATTGGCGTATGAAGCTTCAAAATTAAATAATCAGGAATTATCAAAAACATTTCCTAATAAAACACTAGAAGATGTACACAGAGTTTCAAGATCCAAAAGTAAATCTAATTCGAGAAGTAATTCTAATTTTCGACAGAACCATTTTCCTGATAAACGACATCGTTCCGTTTCAAAATCCCAATATACTAAATTGAATTTTCATGACCTTGGTATTCAAAATATGTGCTTACGGTGCGGCCGAGGAAATCATTTGTCTCGTGCCTGTCGACTAGATGCGTCAAAACTTCAGTGCAAGGCATGCAATCAAATAGGCCATGTGCAAAAAGTTTGTCTTTCGACTCTACTCAAGAAAAAGAGATACACGGGTATTCAATCAGTTGAAAGCGGAAGTGATGATCATGTTACTGATGTTGATGCCATTGATATTTTTTCCGGTATTTCGAAGATTGTAAACATTTTTCGAGGAACATCTAATTTGTTATCAAATTCTGAAAAATATTTTGTAACTGTGCAAATCGAAAATAAGCTTCAGAAATTTGAAGTTGATTCCGGAGCAGGTTATACTTTGCTTCCTAAACGAGATTTTGATTGTATGAAATTAAAATGTAAAATCTATCCAACAGGCATAAAATTTCGATCCTACACTCATGGGGGTTTTTAACCTTTAGGGGTAGTTCGCGTTCCAGTAAAATACAAAAACATAGAATGTACAGAAATTTTATTTATAGTACCGAATGAGTTTACACCAGTTTTAGGAAGAACATGGATTCGACATTTAAACATAAATTTATCAGATATCGATAATGCCACCAAATGTGCAGAGCTAAAAATAAATTCTATCAATGTTTCTGATGTTATCAGTGATATTATCAATCAATTTTCTGACATATTTGAATCACAAGTAGGGAAAATTCCCAATTTTACATGTTCTTTAAAACTTCGACAAAATTCTAAACCAGTGTTTCTTAGAGCTCGAGAAGTACCTTTTGCGTTGCGTGAAAAAGTTGATGAAGAACTTTCGATGCTTGAGCGCGACGGAATTAATCACAAAAGTAGATTGCAGTGACTGGGGTTCTCCACTTGTTGTAATACCCAAATCTGACGGAACTGTACGCTTATGCGTTGACTACAAAGTTGCTGTAAATCCTCAACTTCAGACTGCACATTATCCAATTTCCCGTATATTAAATAGTCTTCGAAATTCAAAAATATTTTGCACCCTTGACCTCTTTAAAGCTTATTTACACGTACCTGTTGATGATGATAGTAAAATTATTCAAACAATTTCGACCCATAGGGGAACATTTCAAGTTAACCGATTGTCCTTTGGAATTAAAACTGCACCTAGTGAATTTCACAGAATATTAGATCAAATTCTGATAGATCTTGATGGAGTAACAACTTATTTCGATGACATAATTATACACGGAGAAACATTGCTGGAGTGTCGTGAACGTTTAATTGCATGTCTAAAACGTCTACAGACCTATAATTTACACGTAAATAATTCAAAATGTCAATTTTTCAAAGAGAAGATTTCTTATCTAGGTTATGTAATTCAACACAATAAAATTTCAAAATGCCCAAGGAAAGTCGAGGCAATCGTGAATGCTCCCAGACCAAAAAATGTTGAGGATGTGAAACGCTTTCTAGGTATGGTTACATACTATTCTAGATTTATTCCAAATGTGTCAACTATGACTTATCCGCTAAGATCTTTATTGAGGAAAAACAATAAATTTCATTGGTCTGCGGCTTGCGAATCCTCATTTATAAAATTAAAAAATGAAATATCAAGTGATAGAGTACTGATACCTTATGATACAACTTTGCCAATAACAGTAGCATGTGATGCAAGTCCAACAGGTATTTCTGGAGCATTATCCCATATAGTTAACGGTATTGAAAAGCCAATAGCATTCGTATCGAGATCCCTAACATCAGCAGAACAAAATTACAGTCAATTGGACAGAGAAGCTTTAGCCATTAAATTTGCAGTTCAGAAATTTCATACTTATATATACGGAAAGGAATTTACTCTCATAACTGATAATAAACCTTTATCAAGAATTTTTCACCACGATGTTAAAATACCTTCTTTCACGTCATCCCGTTTACTCAGATATGCAGCATTTTTAAGTGAATATAATTATAAAGTTCAACACCGAACCAGTGATAAACACATGAACGTCGACTATTTATCGAGGGCATCTCTAAATTTAAGAGATCCCAATATTTTACTCGACGATGACATTATACACATGCAGACTGTGAACCACATATCTTCAGTCACTATCACACACGAAACTATATCTCAAGAAACTGAAAATGATCCAGAATTATCACAATTAAAACATGAACTGCTATCAGGAGCTAAATGTGATCCCGAATATACATTACAAAACAATATCATTTTTGGACGACATAGAGTTTTCATTCCAAAGACACTTCGATCCGAAATTTTAAAAGAACTCCATCACACGCATGTAGGAATTGGGAAAATGAAAAATCTTGCAAGGAGATATTGTTATTGGAAAAATATCGATCGCGATATCGAAGAGTTATTGCGTGAATGCAAAAATTGCGCCGAAGTAAAACACAATCCTGCAGCAATATCAAATCACCATTGGGAAGAGCCTTCAACAAATTTTGAACGTGTTCATATCGATTACGCAGGACCATTTTTCGGTTTTAATTTTCTTATACTCATCGATGCTAAATCAAAATGGCCAGAAATTCGCATGCAACGAAATCCTCCTGCCAGCGAGTCAACGATGTGTATGCTCAGAGATATTTTCAGTGTTCATGGTTTACCTCAAGTACTAGTTTCTGATAATGCCTCTATATTTAAAAGTACTGAGTTCAAAGAATTTTGTGTGGAAAACGGTATACTTCAAAAGTTCATTGCACCAGGGCACCCAGCAACAAATGGGTTGGCCGAAAGAAATGTACAAACTATCAAAACGAAATTAAAATCCATGTCTGGTGAACATTCTTCAATACCTGACAAAATTCGAGAGATATTATTTCGATTCAGAGCTACACCATTACAATCTGGCAGAACACCAGCAGAATTATATTTAGGACGTCAAATTAGAACAAAATTAGACTTGTTACGCCCACCAGTTATAAAGAAGCCAAATCTCACCGCATGTTATCCACACCTTCCACGTAGTCGAAATTTAAGTGTGGGAGACCGCGTACAATCTCGATCTTATGTAAATAACAAATTGTCATGGGACTTTGGTACAGTCAAAAAGAAAATCGGCAGACTCCATTACATAATTGAATTGGATAAAGGATATGACCAAAAGAGTTATATAAATCAACTAAGGAAGTGCAAAGTTCACAAAACCTCCAAACCAAACGTAACATTTGCCGCGAAGAAAGAGATAATACCAACAGATGCAGATTGGGGAAACGATTTACCCTCTGAAGTGCGTGAGAGACACCGAGAGCCGACAACTCCCTCGCCCCTGACCGATCACCGAATCACACCGAGCACCCGAGGCGACCATGTCCAACCACAGAACCGGAGACCTCGAAGAATGTGCCGACCTCCGGGCTATCTCTCCGATTACGTTACGTAGAACTCTTAATGAACAATATAACTATTCTTTGTTTATTTTTTGTTATTATTTGTTACAACTAAATTACTAATTACAATTTAATCTTATATTTCAACTTTTATTTCTAATGTGTCAAATTAAGTGTGGGAGATTGTAATGTATACACTAGATGGCGCTATCAGAGCGTTCCGGCTTGTGTGTAGTTTCTGTTCTATTGTTTCAGTGTACATAGTTTTTGCAGCATGTAAATAAACGCGTATAGCCTTTTACACAGCCTCTGTTTTAATACACAACAGGCACACATGCATAATCTCCTGCAAGAATACGTAATGCACAGTGTAGCAGTAGAAAATGTTCATAGATGTACTTTGGGAGTATATTTTTCAAAACTAGAGGGCCAAGATAAAACAAAAATAACCTATATTCTGTGGCTTTCCAATATTTGATATCACATATTTTTCTTGATTTACGTACAAATTCTGAGGTAATGCAAGGTATAGTTTGTATTATTGAATTTGACAGTGCTGTCACTTTAGAAGAGTTTAGCCTGACTTCTAAGGGCCCTGTTAACCATAAATTTAGCAATTTACGCATGACACCCAATAATGGTAGATGCATGTAATACAACGGCACTTGAGAAATTAACCCTAACTGAAGTGAATTAAGAGGGGATATAGAAACTTGATGATCATCAGCGTACTTAAAATTTTGAAAATCACTGTCAATTCGTTTAGGAGCATTTAGACTTGGAAAAATAACCCTTCCATTATCCCAACAACCTTCTTCAATACACTTTTCGCAACCAAAATAAGAATTGTGACCTTTAACACACTTAATAAAACTACGAGCTGGTGCATCAGCTATGATACAGCTAACAGTAAACTTATACATTTTATTAGCTACAATTATACCACTTTTTTCAAGGCTTGCTATTTCATTTACAACTGTACTTATATATTCCATTCCCTGGGGTTTATGATCACCCATATATAAAGCAATTAGAAATGGTTGCTTGTTAATAGACTGATCTAACCTCCCAAGAACAGGCCAAAACTGTGCATTACTTGATCGCGATTTTGTTGGTACAGTACGTGGAGTTTGCAAAACAGTGCGGGGATCAGATGGAAGATTGTAACCTAAATTATTGGAAATACCAAGTAGATCTGTAAGGGCATTATGTTTGATTGAATGTTTTACAGCCCACTTGGCTAAAGTTGTTTTCAGATCAATTGGGGGAGTTATATTTTGATCAATATCCATTAGATCGTCAATTTCTTCTTCAGAAAACATTTCATCTGAACTTGAAGATTGAAAATCAAAATCAACAATTTCGGGTGAAATATTTTCATTGCTACAAGTAGAGTTTACATTTAATCCATCAGAGGTATTTTGATCCCCGGAACGAATATAGGCTAAGTTTTCATTTACCTCCTTTTCCCGCTTACGACGCTTAGAACGTGCAGATGGCATATTAAAATAGATAACAAGCAAATAAACAACACATATCAAAAATAAATAACTAATAAATCTTCAATATATACATACTTTAATAAACTTACTTCGAGATAATTATCCTAGATCGTCAAAAACGCACACGTAAAAACTAGCCTACCGAAATCGACCGAATAACAACAAAGGCGAATAGCGTTTGAAAATGAAGCGCTCCTAGCGTTGAATTGATTTCGAAAGTTTGTTGGTTTTGTGTTGTTGGGCCTACAATGGGCCAACGATATTTTCAGTTAGTGCCACGACGGTTGTATTTCGGCCGCTCTTACAACAGTAGTTATGGTTTGTTGGGCCAACCGTGGTATATTGCGATTGCGCCAACGAATATTCATAGCTGTTGGGGGCGTGGGAGTACTATGGTTGGGACAAAAACAATCCCCCAACGAAGTTACCATAATTTAACGTTGGCCCAACCATGTGTGTTGCTTGGGATAGGTGTGCCAGATAAAAATTTAATACGCTTACAGCGACTTCCGAAAGATCAAAAGAAAAATGCTGTAAGGTGTAAAAATCGTTCACATACAATGCATATGTGAAAAACAACACGTTGAATGATTAAAAATAATCATTCTGTACCTTGAACAATGACAAAACATCAAAAAACATAGCAAGTAATCAAAAAAGCACTCGGCCAGAGCACATAAAAGTAAAATTGGGAAACACAATAGTTTGGCGCCATCTATTGGCCGCAACGGTAATTAAAAGACACAGAAAGGTTAACACATGAAAATAATGAAATAATAAACAAAAAAAGGACTCCAGGTACATAAAATACAATAGGAAAAGACAACAAGATATTTTGTGTTAGATTTTTAAAAAAGATTTTAACATTTTTTTGCCGTTTTTGTGACATAAAAACGATTTTTTGGATTTTATAATCTTTTAACAAGACAACACAAGACAGAACACAATTAATCAAAATAAAAATTGTGAGACAAGATAGCTGAAGACGCGTTACACAAAATGTAAGCAAGATGTACTTGGCTATTTCCCAGTTCGGGGGGCCCGCGGAACCGAGTTCGGTGGGGACGCCAAGCGTGGGAGATATCGCCAAATTCTATAACCCTATTTTCTGGAAAACCTTGCTCTTCTTTTCGGACTCTTCCACCACCCCCTAAAAAAGGTGGGGTTGTCAATCGGCACCTTTGTTTTAGGGTATTGAGGGAAACGACACATGGTTTGAATATCTGACCCTTATTGGTTCCTGTAACTTACAATACTCCAAGACCGCCGAATTTGGATTTTCTAGCGTCCATTTCGGCTGTGCTCTGGAGGTTTGTCCATTTTGCCTGAGCTCTTGTGGTATTTTCAATTCGTTTTTTTTTTAAATTTAATACTGGAACAATACAATTGAGGGGTTGTGGAGCTCAATTAAAAGATCCCTCCGCACAATTCGTAAGTGTGAAAATCAATTTGATTCGTACCTTTGTGTATTTATGTGAAGGAAAATGAAAGAAAATCTGCAAGATGCTTTTCAGGACTTTTTTAAATCAGATCAAACGTGTATATCCACCAACAACTCAGGATACTTAAATTAGGTTAGCGCTTTATTTATTTTATATTTTATGCTTAATTTTCGGAGAGTAACAAGTGATGTTATATTTCACATTTATGTTTTTTTATTTACAGCTTTTTGAACTTTATTCAAAATTGTGTCTTAATTTAATACAAAATGAAAAAGAAATATTTTTAAACTATATTATTTTATAGTGTATTACACTGTTAAAAGTGATACGCTAAGTAATAAAAGTAATTTTATTCCGACCATCTACCGTTATTGTTACGGAAGATCAAGGGGAGCTTTACCTCACTTAGATAAGAAAAATCATTTCACTCCCTTATTTACTTCAGACTTTTAAGCTAAAAATTTATTATTTATTTAAAACATTTACTCCGTTCTTATATTTTCATTTTAAGCTAATAATTTCGAGAGGTAATTTGTACCGTACTTTATTACATTTTTATCTTTCGATAGTTTTAAAATAATTTCATTAAATTACAACCATATTTTATAAATATGTCTAAATATTTTATAAGTATAATTGCCTAAATATAACCATCTAATGCGTATATTTTGCTTTATTTGCACTTATTGCAAAAATTCTGCACTGTTTAGTTTAATAACCAGTACAAAAGCGCCTTTAAATACATTAAAAACTGAAATTTCAATTTATATTCATCTTAACAAACTTGAAACCTTTTTTTTTGTCCAAAATACGTTTTGAAATTGGGTATAAACTTAATACACAAATTGTAAACATCACTTGGCGACAATTTGGCGATCCCTTGTACAGAAATAGAGCCAAAAACATGGCAGCGGGAACCCCGGAATTGGGAATTTACCGATAAAGTTAAGAATTACTAATAAAAATAAATAAAATGAGAATTTGGAAAAATTATTCCGTAGCGAGGACAAAATTCGGAATATCGAGCAAGCAAGCTAAATTGAGGTCGACACGATACCACATGGGCCATGACCACCTGATACGAAACGAATTATAACAGAGTAAAAAGCAAGGGGGACAAGTCCCTAAACAGCATGAAAATGCAAAAGCTCTACGAATCGAGTGTAAATTCAAAATTTTATTTTGTGAAGATATTATTTTAGTTATTTTAATGCCTAAAATGTTTTTACAATGGAAAAGCTAGATGAATACTTGATAAATTCTGCTATAAAGAATATAAGCAGTATTTATTTGAGTGTTTTTTTGGCTATAAAAATTCAAAGCAGTGTTCACACATTTATTATTTTATATGATTTCGTTATTTTTATTTTGTCAACTTTGAAATGTGAACCATATGAATTAAAAATTTACTATCAATTAAATTTCCCTTTTTTGGATTCTTGGAACAAAGTATCATAGAGGAGAGCTAATTTAAACTGCTGAACTGAAAACTAATTGTAAAATATGTAAGAGTACAGAAAAAAAATTATATTATGACTGTGGATAATTTGTTAAATTGTCAGTATAATTATTTTTGCCAATCTCATTATCTTTGTATAAACTTTTAAGATTTCTTGAATTTTTTCTAATCAGACGTATATCAGATATTAAAACATCATATAACTTAAACTTTTGTAATCATTAAAAAGCATTCAACAAGTATTTGAAACTGTTTTATGTAATACATAATAAGTAACGTTTGTATGTGAAGAATGAATAATACAATAGAAAAAGTCACAAATAAAATATGTGGTAAGTAGAAATGTTAATTAATATTTACATTCTTAAAAGTTAAAAAAAAGGTGAATGTACATTAACAGAGTTGCTTCATTCTAGCTAATAAGTTGCTCTTAAATAAATTGAAAGCAAAACAAAGAGCATGATGATTGAAATATATTTTTTGAATACAGTAAAATATTAACACAATTTATATAATGTTAAATTTAAAAATAAATTAAATCTAAGCATGCTAAATTAATGAATAAGATTTAGATACTTTCCCAGTTGGTTTCAACAAAAGTTTGTATTAAAGAGATGATAAAATGAGTTTGTATTAAATAAGAATTAATTTTTAAATCATGTGTCAAGCCAAAATGTTTATGTGTGTGAGTATAAAATATGTGTAAGATTAAAACGATGCTACTGGCAGTTTTTAATTATATTTGTGCATTAGAAATGGGATGAAAAATACAAATTTCAGTGAGAAAATATTAAAAATTATATTATGCACAATGGTAAAAATTTCAAACATTTTTTTTTACTTTCTCAAAAGTAAATTTAATAAGAATGCGCCAATGTTAGCGATAGTACGCCGACTATTATGAACCTTAACTTGAGCTAAACATCATAGAAATAAGTTTATCATAGAAATAAGTTAAAGTCCGTGAGCATGCGCAGATAGCTGGGTACCGATTCACTGTGCAGAAGCTCCCGTGGCAGGTAGGTTGGAAAAAAAATCATGATTTTTTTATTGGTCTAAATCATGATTTAGACCAACTGGATTTCAAGTTCTGTAATACTCTTTATCTCCCATTCACTAAAATGAATTCAAACCAGTCATAATCAATCATTGTACTTCCACTACTACATACTTTCTGATAACACCTAAATTCTTGGAAAGTACAGGCTATCTATTTACACTTATTGGTATTACTGTGCTGACTGATTAACCAATTCTCCTGTCTTTGGAATATAGGTTTTAAAAGAATGGGAAAAAAGATATAAATCAATGATTTAAAAAAAATCAACTGATTTAAATCATGCCAACCCTGGTGGCAGACCCACTAAACTTGGTTTCTACCTATTTAACTATATTAATGTAAGCCTGAGTAGTATTTTAGTTCTTAAAGAAATTTCAAGAATTTTTCTAAAAGCATTTTTGTTGGAATAATCTACATCTTCTATGATCTTTTTATGGGCTTGAGTCTTCTGGGTGAATATAATTTACCATCACAATCGTACTCCTAAATAACTATGTGTTCTATCAAAACAGGGTACCCCTTCCTGTTTTTAGCAATTTTTTTTTTTTTTTTTTTTACTTTATTGAATAGTGGCATCTGCTTCCACCCTTTAGCATGACGTAACAAGAAGGCTAGTATTATGAGAGTGAGCAGATCTAACAGCTACGCTTAAAAACTATGGTAAAATTAAAAAAAAAAACATAATAATGCCATTCATGCTAACTATAGGTAAAATTCCATTAAGTTACACTTATTATAAATTTTGTTTCATATGTTTTTATGAGTAGAAATGATTAGGGGTTATTCCATGTGAAATCGACACAATTTTAGAACAAATTCTACCTGACCCCCTCCAATTTTGATTAAATTTGGTACAGTAAGCGACTTCATGGTAATAAAGAAAATCCCCAAATCTTATGTTCAAATAATAATTGGTTTGGGAGTTATAAGGCTTTAAATTTGCCAGATTTGTCTAAAAAATACACTATCGGCATACTTTTAATTACACTTGCTACTCACCTAATTAAGCTAGAGATATGTGCAAGGTGTTATTTTAAACCTTTTTTAATGGGCTTTCATATGATATACAACATATGATGACTTGAAAAATTTTTTAAAAAATTTAAATTTAAATTAAAATTTAAAATTTAAATTTCTCAAAAAGCCAAGTTTTTAAAATTTTGAAAAAAATCTCAAAAATTGCTCATATTATTGTTAATTAATCCTCAAAGTTTCATGTTGGGATCATAATGGGATCACAAGCTACAAAAGTTTTTTGTTTGATATATTTACTATTGCAATAACGAAAATGAGAACATGCATTCATTACTTTTAATCTAACTCATCTGTATAGAATGGCATTAATGTTTACACACTATCTTATCGACATATACTCTAGTAAATAGTACATTTAACATTTGTGAAGATTTTAGAATGAAGAAATATCATTAAAGTGCATTACTTTTGATGGATGGTGCTACTTATTTAGATGAAACTGATAGAAAGCTTTATGTGTTTTGAGAATTTCTACTTCACAAAGAATATACATTGGTCCTGTTAGAGTTAAAGGATTCACCTTACACATAACATCTGAAATTGGAATTCATAGTACATCTGGCTTCATACATTGTGATATAGTACATTGGGGTTATAATGGGCTCACAAGCTATAAAATACCAAATTAGTTTCCATTAACACATGGAAAAATTAACACATACAAGGACTGCCTTGCTATGATGATTTGTAATCCAGTATCAGTCAGCTGCCACATGGGAGAGTGTACATCATGTTCTGGGACTACATAATTAAAAACCATACTTGGTGAAACATTCGATGAAAATATGGTGGAAAAGATCATTTTCAATCAGTGGATTTCTGTTGATAGGAGCTCTTTAGAAACAATACAAAAGTCAGCATCAGAATTTATTGACTTATTTTGTGAGAAAATGTCTGTATTAGTTTATCATTACTTTGTGGTGAAACAACAAAATTCATTTATAAACAATATAAAAGGAAATTTAAAAGATTCAGAGTTTGTAGTTCTTGATTTTGCTGAAAATTACTCATTTGTTATACAGGATGAGACCCAGAGCTGCCACTGGACTAATGTTCAATCTACAACTCACCCATTTGTTGTATATTACAAAGGGAAGTTTGGAATTTACCACTTTACATACATTGTAATTTAAGACTGTTTGGAGCCCAATACAGTAGCAGTTTACTGTTTTCAAAAGAAGCTTATTACTTTTTTTAAGACAGAATTTTAAAAAAAGTGCAAGGAAAATATTTTATTTCTCAGATGGGTCATCTGCACAATATATAAATAAGAAAAACTTTGCCAATTTATGCTTACATAAGGAAGATTTTGACATTGAGGCAGAATGGCATTTTTGTACAACAGCTCATGGTAAAGGACTTTGTGATGGGGTAGGAGGTACACTTGAGAGTTAGCGGCTTGAGCAAGCCTACAACGACCATATAAAAATCAAATACTTACACCACAACAACTTTTTAACTAGGCACAGGAAAACATCACAAGAATACATTTTGTTTTTCAACCCAAGAAGAACATGTTTCTACAGCTATATTTCTAGATGACCAATTTAAAAATGCTTTTGAAATTCCTGGGACTCAGAAATATGCTTTTATACCCACAGAATCAAAAACAAAAGTCTTTGAGAAGACATTTTCCTTTTCACAAGATTTATTGATGCAAACTGCTATAGCATCACAATAAAAGCTTTTATTTGCTGATAAAAATGGCTATATTACTGCTGTTAATAATTGCAATTGGTGGCTTACATTTATATTAAGAGAAAGAAGAGAAAACTCTGAAGAGGTAAAAGTGACATTCCTTCACTCATCTGGACCATCATCATCTTTTTTTATATCTATATAAGCCAGATGTACTATGGATTCCAGTTTCCGATGTTATGTGTAAGGTGGATCCTTTAACTCCAACAGGACCAATGTATATTCTTTCTGAAGTAGAAATTCTCAAAACACATAAAGCTTTCTACCAGTTTCAACTAAATAAGTAGCACCATCCATCAAAAGTAATGCACTTTAATAATTTTTCTTCATTCTAAAATCTTCACAAATGTTAAATGTACTATTTACTAGAGTATATGTCGATAAGGTAGTGTTTAAACATTAATGCCATCCTATACAGATGAGTTAGATTAAAAGTAATGAATGCATGTTCTCATTTTCGTTATTGCAATAGTAAATATATCAAACAAAAAACTTTTGTAGCTTGTGATCCCATTATGATCCCAACATGAAACTTTGAGGATTAATTAACAATAATATGAGCAATTTTTGAGATTTTTTTCAAAATTTTAAAAACTTGGCTTTTTGAGAAATTTAAATTTTAAATTTTAATTTAAATTTAAATTTTTAAAAAATTTTTCAAGTCATCATATGTTGCATATAATATGAAAGCCCATTAAAAAAGCTTTAAAATAACACCTTGCACATATCTCTAGCTTAATTAGGTGAGGAGCAGGTGTAATTTAAAGGTATGCCGATAGTGTACTTTTTAGACAAATCTGGCAACTTTAAAGCCTTATAACTCCCAAACCAATTTTTATTTGAACATAAAATTTGGGGATTTTCTTTATTACCATGAAGTTACTTACTATAGCAAATTTAATCAAAATTGGAGGAAGTCAGGTAGAAACCTTGTGTTGATTTGGTATGGAATTACCCTTAGGTAATTTCAAAAATTTTAAAAATCATTATTTTGAGTTTTTATTTGCCACATTTTTGCTGTTTTATTTTATTTTTTTGTTTTATATTTTTGAAGAAATCAAATTCTGCAACAGTAAATGTAAAAAAAAAAAAAAAAAAAAAAAAAAAAAATTTAAATGTTTTATATAGGTAAAATTGTTATTAAATAACTTCTTTATATAATGTCATTTTGATTGTTTAATAATTTCATTCATTTCATTATTTTAATTGGTATCTTAATTTCTCATGGTACAAGATTAATCATTCATAGAAATTGAATATTAAATAATTTGTCTTCCTTTTATACAGTTTTTTTATTAGTTTGATATTTAAGGTTGTTACATTCATCAATAAACATACGTTATTGCAAGATTTTGAACTTTTTGGGGTTGGCAATTCTGTAATTTGTATTTGTTGGTAATAGTGTTTACACATGTAATTTTAATTTAAAAGAATTTACTTAAAATTGATTTAGATGACTGAAAGTTGTTTAAAGCTATCAAAATGGGTCTCTTAAATTTAGTAGTCAGGTACTGACTACTAGTTGATTATTAATTATGAACTTGCAAAAAATGAAATACTTGTATGTTTTGAGAAAGTTATATTTCTTCCAATAGTAGCATAAAATATTATCATCTGAATAATTTATTATGTTTCCTTTTATAATTGAATCTTCTCAGTAATTTTACAATTCTGTGATAAAAAAAAGTGTTTGAAAATGCTTTCATAGGGTTCTTCTGACAACATTATTTAAAAAGAAGTTTTTGATGTATTTCTGTACATAACTTTTAAAGAGTTATTTACAATATTGAGATATAAACTGTGATTCTAAAAAATTCATTAAGTTCTGATAATATAAATTTAAGGTATAATTATATTTTATTTATATATGTGTGTAAAATATTTAGTGGTATTTCAGTTTTTCTAAATATAACATAATTTTTTTCAGGCTATTAGACAGAAGATTTTGCAACTATTGAAGAAAATAATGTCTGAAGATTTTGTGATTGGAGACTTAGTTTGGGCTAAAATGAAGGGTTACCCTCCATGGCCAGGTAAAATAGTTAAATTCCAGCCAAACTCAAAACCTCCACCAAAAAATAAAAAAGGTCACTATGTTTACTTTTTTGGTTCTGATAACTTTGCTTGGATTCCAATTGACTGCATTAGTCCTCATAGTGAAATTATGCTTAATTCATTAAAGAAGAAAAAGTCTGGAGCCTTTCAAAATGCAATTGAAGCTCTTATTAGTCATATAAATGAAAAGAAAGAAAAACAAAGTCCATCCAAAATTAAAAGGGATACTGATCCTAAGAAGCAGCCATTAACTAAAGTTGTTAGAGTTCTTAATAATATACCCAAGAAGCATGAGAGAAAAGTATTGAAATCTCCAGACGAGAAATTAGTTAAGAAAAGACCTCGTGAAAATGATAGTAATGGAAACGATTATCCTCAATGTAAATTTGCTAAAAAAATTAGTGAATCATTTGAGCGACTCTTAAGCGTTATCCGTGAATTTGATGATTCACTAAAGTATGTGGAACCAAAAATTGGTTTTATTGGCTTAGGAAATATGGGACAAGCTATTGTAACTAATCTATTAAAATCTGGCCACAAAGTGACTATATGGAATAGAAGTCAATCAAAGTGTGATGCATTTGTCAAACTTGGTGCTGTAAAAGTTAACTACGCAAGTGATGTGATTTGTGAATGTGATATAACCTTTTGTTGTGTCTCTGACCCTGAGGCTTCAAAGAGAATCACTTTTGGGAAGCATGGAATCTTAAAAGGTCTAGAACAAAGCCAAAATTCTGGTAGAGCAGCTAAAGGCTATGTGGAAATGACATCAATTGATCCTGATACATCATTAATAATTGCAAGTGCTATTATTGAAAAACAAGGAAGATATCTGGAAGCTCCAGTTTGTGGCACCAGTAAAAATGCTGTAGATGGTTCCTTATTAATTCTTGCATCTGGAGATCGAAAACTTTTTCTTGATTGTCGCACTTGTTTTAGTGCCATGGGAAAGCATAGTTATTTTGTTAGCTGTGATGTTGGGTGTGCAACAACGATGAGCCTACTCCTTAGTATGGTCTCTGGCACTGTGTGTGCAGCTGTGGCTGAAGCAATGGCTTTAGCTGAAAGGCTTAATATACCACATGAAGAATTCTTAAACATTCTAAGCAATGGACCTCTCAATTGCAAAAATATAATAGAAAAATGTCGAATGATGGCTGATCCAAATCCTCCAACCATAACACCTCTCAAGTATATTCAAAAAGATTTAAATTTATCACTAATGATGGGGGAGGATACTTGTCAACAAATGCCTGTTAATGCTGCTGCAAATGAGTTTACATTTATGGTAGACTAATGAAATATTCTGAACATTAGTGAATTTTTCGAACAGTCAAATTTTAGACAGTAAATTTTGTAATTATGTTTATGACATATCCTGATTAGTTTGTCCTAATTTTTTTTAGTGAACTGTAGAATCATT
>JAGEOH010000741.1:27500-30000 GCA_032207245.1 Pardosa pseudoannulata | reverse complement strand
CAATGTATGTAAAGTGGTCAATTCCAAACTTCCCTTTGAAATATACAACAAATGGGTGAGTTGTAGATTGAACATTAGTCCAGTGGCAGCTCTGGGTCCAATCCTGTTTAACAAATGAGTAATTTTCAGCAAAATCAAGAACTACAAACTCTGAATCTTTTAAATTTCCTTTTATATTGTTTATAAATGAATTTTGTTGTTTCACCACAAAGTAATGATGAACTAATACAGACATTTTCTCACAAAATAAGTCAATAAATTCTGATGCTGACTTTTGTATTGTTTCTAAAGAGGTCCTATCAACAGAAATCCACTGATTGAAAATGATCTTTTCCACAATATTTTCATCGAATGTTTCACCAAGTATGGTTTTTAATTATGTAGTCCCAGAACATGATGTACACTCTCCCATGTGGAAGCTGACTGATGCTGTATTACAAATCATCATAGCAAGGCAGTCCTTGTATGTGTTAATTTTTCCATGTGTTAATGGAAGCTAATTTGGTATTTTATAGCTTGTGATCCCATTGTAATCCCAATGACTATGTCACAATGTATGAAGACAGATGTACTATGAATTCCAATTTCAGATGTTATGTGTAAGGTGAATCCTTTAACAGGACCAATGTATATTCTTTCTGAAGTAGAAATTCTCAAAACACATAAAGCTTTCTATCAGTTTCAACTAAATAAGTAGCACCATCCATCAAAAGTAATGCACTTTAATGATTTTTCTTCATTCTAAAATCTTGACAAATGTTAAATGTACTATTTAGTAGAGTATATGTCGATAAGGTAGTGTGTAAACATTAATGCCATCCCATACATATGAGTTAGATTAAAAGTAATGAATGCATGTTCTCATTTTCGTTATTGCAATAGTAAATATATCAAACAAAAACTTTTGTAGCTTGTGATCCCATTATGATCCCAACATGAAACTTTGAGGATTAATTAACAATAATATGAGCAATTTTTGAGATTTTTTTCAAAATTTTAAAAACTTGGCTTTTTGAGAAATTTAAATTTTAAATTTTAATTTTAATTTAAATTTTTAAAAAATTTTTCAAGTCATCATGTGTTGTATATCATATGAAAGCCTATTAAAAAAGGTTTAAAATAACACCTTGCACATATCTCTAGCTTAATTAGGTGAGTAGCAGGTGTAATTTAAAGGTATGCCGATAGTGTATTTTTTAGACAAATCTGGCAACTTTAAAGCCTTATAACTCCCAAACCAATTATTATTTGAACATAATATTTGGGGATTTTCTTTATTACCATGAAGTCACTTACTGTACCAAATTTAATCAGAATTGGAGGGGGTCAGGTAGAATTTGTTCTAAAATTGTGTCGATTTCACATGGAATAACCCCTCGAGAATATGACGCCAATTCCAGTTCGCTCCTGGATAACGATGAGGATAAAAATATCGTTAAAAATTGAAAATTAAAAAAAGTAAAATAAAAAATACTACGTCCTTTGTTCCCTTAAGGCATCTGTACACCTTTAAAACGTGAATTTCGACCAAAATATCAATTTTTTAATTTTATTATGTTATTAAAATTTAATATTTTATCTATACATAACCGCTTGAACTGTGTCTCCATCTCATTTAGAACCAGAGTTATAGCATTTTAAATGCAAGTCCAAAGTCAATTTTAATACCGGAAGTGCTCTTTTGTAAACCGGAAGTCGCCTGAAAACTTTTATTCTCTTGTTAATTTCAACAAATTCTTTTGATATAATTAAAATGTTATAAAACTTGGACCAAATAATTCATGCTTTAAGGTATTATTGTTTTTTAAAGAATCTGGTAACAGCATTTTCTTGAATTTAGCATCTGAATCTCGCAAAGAATTTAGGGATACATTGTCAAATTTTCTTGTGCTTCCGAGATTTTACAGTTACATTGCTCTTATTTTTATGATAACTTCAAATGGAAAATTTTATTTTAATACTTTAAAATGCCTAATTCTGCATGCAGAATAAATCAAATAAAGTTTTACGGCAATAAATTTATCAAAGCCGGTCAATCTATCAATACTATTGAATATATTCCAAGATTACAGTTAGCTAGCTAGCTCCTCAGACTATGATGACTCTATCCAATTTAATAATGGTTTTAAACCCTGCTTTATCAGTTTAAACTAGAGTTAATTTCTGATCCTGTGCACATAACTTTGAAATGGCATAACCACTTATAATATGATGCTATCCTCCACTTCACCCCGAAACTTACTAAAGTAGAACTAAAAGTTTACTAAAGTAGTAAAAAACATATTGAATTTCAAACTAGAGGGGTTAAGGTTCATAAATATGGTATTTTTTTATATCAAGATACATATTTTGGAATTCTTGCATAAAACATTCTGACTTTTATCAAAATAGCATTTTTTGTCCATTTTGTCACTCATCATAACATATCTCAATAAATTAAAATTCATAGGATTAGAAATTTTAAATGTATATTGCATAAATATGTAGAAATGGAACAGAC
>JAGEOH010000741.1:20000-22500 GCA_032207245.1 Pardosa pseudoannulata | reverse complement strand
CTGCTGGATTTTCATATAATGTCAAGTTAAAAATAAAGCGAGTTGAAAAAAATGTCAAGATTAACTCCAATAATTATCAGGAACCTATTTTATCTAACATTTTTCTGAATGAAATACCATCGCTTTACCCGCAGTGCCATCCATCTGTGGAACTCCATCGAGACAAAACTTACAGTCCACTGTAAAAGAAATGAAACAAAAAACGGTATCAAGTCTATACCCTTCACTGATATCCCTACTCAATCTCCAGATGTATCACCTTCGGATTTTTAAAATCTGCATCATACAATTGTCGTCCCACAACCCTTACAGGACTCCGGAAAGCTGTTCAGGAGGAATGGGTTAGAATACTTCTCCTGACACTTCAAAAGGCATCATTATCCTGGAAATGACGCAAGATAGTTCAGAATGAGGGCTATCCAATAGAACATTTGAAACACAAGAATTTTATGTCATTTAGTTTGGTGACTAGAATATACATCGTCTAAAAATGTGTGAACAGCATCTGTATAATTTTAAAGCATGTAGGTCGCCCTAGAGAAACGACTTATTAAATAATTCACGAATTCAGAGGGAAAGCGCATAATAAATTTAGTAAGTGAGTTACAATGGGGCGACGGTAAGCCGATCTACCTTACTTCGACAAATGCGTGATTTAGAAGTAAATGACTACCAGAATTTATGGTTACAAAGATAACCGCTAAATATGCAGACAATTCGAGTAAAAAATTGCCCCAACTTGTACTTATGGCGGATAAAGTTAACGAGGTAACTTCGTACAATTCCCGTATACTACAGACTCCCGTCGCAGCAATTCCATCCGTTACTCTCTCCTGTTTACAAAAAACAAATTGCGTTCTTGACCCATCAGGTCGAAACAATCACCCGGGATAAAAGCCGCTTTCGCTCTTAGAGGCAGGGCCTGATTAAAGCACGGGCTGTAACGTACTGGAGATATGGTAGGCGAAGCCGTCAATGAAACAGGCTAGAAAACTGTTTAATCTAGACTAAATATTTTATTCAGGTGAATAAATTATGTACAGCTATGTACAGGTTCAGTAGATTTCTAAATATTCTGGGATCTCGTGCTGAGATAACATTCACACAATTACGATGCGTGGGTACAATGTGGCTAGGTCTTCTAAATCACTGGAACAGTTCGCTAATGAGTGCTGGTACGAAACGCTGACACTATCATCTGCGGGCTGACGATTAGTGCAGTCGGCTTTCACACTAAGGTTCAAACGCTCAGAGTGCGTATCACGCTGGAGTTCGTGGAGGAAACTCGGGATGCAAGACGATCCAAAATGAGAGCAAGGGTCACGCTCAGCGACCTACTTCTATGCACGAAGTAAAAAAAAATAGTAAGATACCGGGATCCCAAAGTCGACTTCTTAGCAAACAGAGAGTCTGGCTGTCTCTAAAACAAGCAAACTCCGGAAATCGGAGAGACGAGTGGACTCCTTTCGAGTTCCACACAACAGCTCCAAAAACAACTCTCAAGAAGAAACCTCAAGAAGAAAAAAGCCCCCTCTTGGCTCCGCCACTCTTCTTTTATAGCGGTCCCTGGTCCCTTTACGCGATTCTTCTGGAACCTTCCAGAACCAGGATGATGCAATCTTGCGGTCACTTCCCGACTGAATCAGCTGTTCCGTTTCCAGATGTGGCCGAAAACCCGTCTTTAAATCAGCCCACCCAAAACCACTTAAATTCCTTTTTCGCTACCGCTAATGGGCGCACATGTGGCTCAATTTACAATAATTTCCCCGAGTCTTTTCACTCAATAGTCTCACAAAGTCTCAGACGCGCTGGCTCCAGCACACGGACAGTTTTCAATTAAGTCCGGGACCTAGTACACAAACGTGTATTGTTAGGCACACCCGTCTGTACCTGCCGCTAACCGTAACTGTCCTCTGCGAAAGGTCACATTCCGCTCCTCTTTCGTAACGGATCATTACAGGTTCCTCTAATTTTAGTGACCCCCTAAAATTTGGTACTTATTTATTAAATTTTAAACAATTTAACTAACAAAACTTGAAAATGTTTTTTGTTAATTCTTCAAATAATATTTCATGATACCTTATTCAGAAATGAAATAAAAACAGTTAAAATGTTGACAATTTTGTCTCAAACGCACTCCAACATCACCCCAGTCTCTTTATTTTACTCATTACTTACTCCATGGTTTCAAGTAGTAAAATCTTTTGCTTTTCAGGTTATACTAAATCGAGTAACTGTATTCATAACTGTTCACCGATTGTTTACTGTTTGCAGTTAGTGATTGTTACGCGCTGTGCGCACGTTTCTGTCTAGTTTATAATACGTCTTCCCTTAAATATATACCTGTTCAAGTGAGCGTTCATTTTCAGTTTTAAAGAGAATTAAAAATGGACCTAGATCTGCATTGAGTCAAAAATGTTTAGAAGCTTTTTCTTTGCTCACAGATGAAAATGAAATGACTTCGAAACTTGATTTTAATGACGTTATAAATTATTTTGCT
>JAGEOH010000741.1:2500-7500 GCA_032207245.1 Pardosa pseudoannulata | reverse complement strand
TTTTTGCCGTCCTGTATTATAATAGAACCAAAATAGCTATACTGCATCTGTAGCGAATGGCCTAATCTTCTAAAAAAAAATACTTATACGCAAGCCGTTATCAATCTATAAATCGGCAAAAATTGTAGATTTTTATGCTTTTTTTGTTTAAATTTACTAAAAAAGGGATAGGGTTGACAGAGTTTAAAATGTTGATAATGGCTTCGCGCTGATAAAGCCACCATAAAATTATGAATTTGATTAAGTAAAACTGATTTTTCCTCGCAACTTCCGACATTTGCTAAGACATGTTCCTGTTCGAGGTGCGACTTGTTATTCTACCTCCACGGTGCTTAAATTGGAAGCCATTGTGAAAAAAGGTTTGAGAAGTGTTTTCATAACGTTTTATAGGACAGCAATTAGGTTGGAAAGCATTTTATCTGCTTGGCGACATTTTCGAATTCGACCATTATTTAGACTTATTTACAGGTTTTGAATTTTGGGTAACATTTCGAAGAAAATTGGACTCTCTGCTTATATGAGGAAGTGTATAGTATATAGCCATTACATTATGATCACCCTATTAATAACCTTTACGACCCACTTTATTCCTCCTAACCCTTCGTAGCATTGATTCCACAAGGTATTGATAGGTAGAATGATGTAGTGCTCACCCACGGGTCGTGGAGTGTGGCAGGCAGAACGAATTGAGTTTCCCAGGTGGGTCCTCAAATGCTCTATTGGATGAATGCCAGGTGAGTTTGAAGGCCAAGACGAGACTTAGTGTTCCTCGAACGATTCGACCGTTACGACCCTGTTGGTAAATACTGTTTTCATAAATGGATGAATCTGGTCTGAAACGATGTTCACTTAGCGGACAGACTTTAAGCGTTAGCCTGCGTCTTGTCGTTTCCTTATCCAGACATCACTTTCGATGTGTGTCTGCCCGTCAAACGCGCCGTTTCTGATATTGATATTTCCAGTCGCATAACGATTTGACCTTTATCGAATTCTGATAAATCGGCTGCTTTGCCCAAACGCACTATGTTTGGAAAAACAATGTATAGCCGCTTTATGTGCTCCAATATCAACCGCGCATGCGCAGCGGTTTCGATCCATTGTTATAATTGAAGAGTAGTCATAATGCGATGGCTGTTTGGTATACATATGTAACTCTCTGTATACATCTGCTGGATTGATATTTTGATGGAGATCAGTCACAGCGATGCTTGTAACCACTTGGAACTTGGAACCTTTTGATCCCGGTGTGTCGAAGGGAGTACAGGAGAAGAGTGTTTATAAAGTTATTTATTTGTTTCTTTTAGATACATCAGAACATCCATTGCTGCTTGGACCCAAACACTTTTAGTGAGGTGACACTCAACGGGGAGGAACACACACAACCCTCGAACAAAAAAAAAAAAAAAAAAAAGAACAATGTCACCGGGAAACATTTTTATGAACCAAAATAAATAACACGTGATCACCTTGTAGACGCCGAGGGGTCTAACCCCTTCGCGATGGCCTCAGAATGAACCAATGCTTCAAAATAAAGAATACGGCAAACTGCATGTTTATCGCGATATCTGTAAGATTTATGTACAAAACTCCCAACAGATGGCGCTGCTGTTGTTGTAATTAACGTTATGCCTGTTAAGTGAAAAGCGGTCTACATAGTGAAGGAAGAAGTTGAGGTTTTGTAACAGCATGTTTTCTAGATTCTGGAGTATTACAACTTAGTAGCAGATCCTATGGCTTAGCTTGGTTTTTATTTTGGAGCACTACAGTCAACTTTATTGCAACTTGAAGACGAATGGAACCGGGACCTACTGTTTAATGCGGATTCTGAACAACCGTGCCACAGTGGGATACGAATCCACGAATTGCAGTACCGAAGATCAGCTACGATCCTACGGCAACAACGCGAATTTTCGAATGGGAACTGACAGGCTCATAAACCAGCGGGGAACTTTGATCCCGGGCAAACTAGTTAATTCGAAAAATGTCGTCGAAACTTCTGAAATTATTCTGTAAAATCCGCGGCAAGACGAATTGCGGCAGGAAATGTTTTGAAGTTTTATAAGCAGCAGGAAATAATGGGATGCTGATACGAGCTGTACTGTATGCAGCGCCATTTGTTAGCAGCTTCTGAATAAAAATCATCCAATTTTAACGGTAAACGTATCGTTTGTCACAGTGTTCTATTTATGATTATAATACTCATAGTTACAGTTACAGACAAATCAAATGAACTGAAAATAAATTTGATTTTTTTAAACTTAGGCTTAACCGCTTGATACTGCAAATTTTTTTTTCCAGGAAGAGTTAGGCGACATCTGATGCAGCCGTCACGAAGGGGTTAAAAATTCATGAATGTCTCTGTCCTCAATACAAATATGGATACTGATTCTTTTTTTCACTTCTTCATTTACGCTGAGTTAAAGATGGTGTGTGTTTTGTTTTTATAAACAGATGTAAAAATTTATTCGTTGTGGCATCGGGAGCATTAAAGGCGAGGGCGTTTAATAAGCACCTTGACGTAATTTAATAAGCATATACAATATATTTACCGGAAATCCCTGATAACGTAGTTAACTGATACCTGATATACGCGCAAATCCTACATTTGCTTAACGAATCATCCCCAAATTTTCAATGCCAAAGAATCTTAGATGACTGTAGAATGAACATTTTTTAAATGATGTACACCACTTACTTCAAAACTTATACAACTCTGTTGGAATCATTAGAGATCACTTCACAGAGATTGAATGTATCGTCTGCTTAGAGTACAGTGCTTACCCGATAATTCTCTAGTAGAGGTAAAAATCTTTCTGGATTATTTGATGCATGAAATCCGGGGATTCCAGAATTTTCGGAATTGTTGTACATTATAAAGTAGAATTTTTGGATGTTAGACGAAAACAGAGGAATGTTCTAAATTAAAGTATTATAAAAGCAAATTCTGTTCATTTACTCCGTTAAACATTCTTTTTTATCAGGGATTTCCATCTGTTGGCACAAAATGTATGGCATCCTAGAAATAAACCAATTTTGTTTTCAAACTTTGGCACATGTTCACAGATTAATGGCCGCGCTGTCATCAAAGAAAAAGTGCTGTGTAATATAAAATTGTTCAATGTCAGAAAAAAGACACATTGTATTCAAATTCTTTGCCAAAAATCTTTCCAACAATAGTTTCAGCAAATACCTAGTATTTACATTCCTTAAAGTGGCCAGGTACTTTAAGGAGAACTGTTTAGAAATATGTGAAGGTGGCCAGTTACTTAAGCTGGAAGGTACTTCTGAAATACCTTATGGTAACCGGGTGTTTTAAATATAATACTTTTGAAATATTTTAAAGTTGGCAGTTATTTTAATTTAGGTACTTTTAAAATATATTAAGGAAGCCTGTATTTCAAGGAGGATGCTTTTAAAATATCTCAAGGTAGCCGGATAATTTTGAAACACCTTAAGGTGGCCTGGTACTTTTGGAATATCTTCTTTAAGAAGGATACTTTTGAACTACTTTAAGTTGCTTTGGTACTTTAAGGATTGCATTTTTGAAATACCTTAAGAGGAATCCTTTTGAAATAACTTAATCTAACCGAGTACTTTTGAAATACCTTAAGGTGACCTGGTACTTTTGGAATATCTTCTTTAAGGAGGATACTTTTGAACTACCTTAAGTTGCTTGGATACTTTAAGGAGAATACTCTTGAAGTACCTTAAGGTGCTTGGGTACTTTAAGGAGAATGCTTTTTAAATATCTTAATGTAGACGTATGCTTTAAGGAGGGCCTTTTTGAAATACCTTAAGAATACTTTTGAAATAGCTTAAGCTAGCCGGGTACTTTTGAAATACTTAAGGTATCCCGGTACTTTTGAAATATCTTCTTTAAGGAGGATAGTTTTGAAATATTTTAAGATGGTGGGGTAGTTTAAGAAGAATACTTTTGAAATATCTTAAAGTGGCCGGGTATTTTAAGGAGGGCTTTTTTGAAATACCTTTAGAAGAATACTTTAGAAATAGCTTAAGCTAGTCGGGAACTTTTGAAATACTTATGGTAGCCTGGTTCTTTTGAAATACTTTCTTTAAGGACGATACTTTTGAAATACTTTAAGGTAGCGGAATACATTAAAGATGATACTTTTGAATGTCTTTTTTAAGGAGGCTATTTTTTGACATGCTTTAAGACGGCAAGGAACTTTAAAGAGATTTTTTTTTACAAATACCTTAAGATGGGTGGGTATATTAAAGAGTATTTTTCTGAAATACCTTAAAGTGACTGGGTACTCTAAGGAAGATACTTTTCTAGTGCTTTAAGTTCGATTGATATCCGCCATATTGGATTCCCTGAGTCAACTCAAGGAAAAATGGAAGATTTCATTAATAGAATTTCAGTTAACATTTAAATATGATTTTTAGTCAAAGAAGAACATCTTGAACGTAAATTCAATTGAACGAACCAAACATTGTAGAATTTTCCGACCGACTATTGGCACTGAAAACTCAATATCTAAGAAAGTTCTAAGAAAGTGGCTGTACTTCGTATGTTTGATTGAATTGAATTTAACAATTGTTTTTTTTTTAACTTAACATATGTTAACAATGTTAACAATGTATAACAATAATGTATAACAATGTATAACAATATGTTAACAATGTTTAATTCTTCTTTCTTAGGGGAGGTATATATATTTGTATATATATATATATATATATATATATATATATATATATATATGTGTGTGTGTGTGTGTGTGTGTGTGTGTGTGTGTGTGTGTGTATATATATATATATATATATAGAGAGAGAGAGAGAGAGAGATAGATAGATAGATAGATAGATTTGTGTGTATGTATAGTTTTATTGCAAATGTTTCAGCTGACCTAAGAATGCTTGATTCTAGTAATATTTTCATAATTTAGCAGAATATTATGAAGAATTTTTTTGATATTATGTTTCTATGCAATTTTTTTTTTCTCTATGTGAGCCAAGTAAATTTGCAACTTTGACTT
>JAGEOH010000740.1:12500-17500 GCA_032207245.1 Pardosa pseudoannulata | reverse complement strand
TTAAAAATAAAATAAATTTATATAAAAATAAAATTCAACCTAAAAAAAAAAGCAAAAAAAAATTAATAACAAAATAAAAAAAAAATAAAAAAGAAAACCCACAAATAATAATATTAAAACGAATAAATAAAATTAATTAATGAATAACTAATATTTATAAAAAAAATAGAAAACACAATTAAAAAAAAATAAAATTTAAAAAAAAAAAACATACTTATATAAAAACTGAAAAAACATAAAATATAAAAACAAAATAATAAATAAAAAATGAATTAAATATAATATATAAAATAAATATGAAGATAAATAAAAGAAAACTATATAAATAAAACATCCAAAAATATACAAAATACAAAATAAATATAAGAAAAAAATAGATATAGAAATAAAAATATAATTAAAAAAAAACACAATAACAAACATATATAAACAAAAATTAATAATAAATTAACAAAAAAAACAATAATTTTAAATCATAAATAAAAATAAAATATAAAAAAACCCAAAAACAAAAACAAATCATATTCAAAAAAAAAACATAAAAAAAAAAAAAAAAGAAAATAAAAAAAAAAATATAATATAATAAAAAAATAAAATGATAAAACATATAAAAATACAATAAAATGAAGATAAATAAATTTTAAAATAATAAAATAATTAAAAAAAAAAAACCCGTAAATAAAAAAAAAATTTTTGTAAAAATAAAATAAGAAAAAATATATAAAAAAAAAAAAAAAAAGAGAAAAATAAAAAAAAGATGAAAAAAAAAAATATTGAAAAATAAAAATAATGAAAAATAAGATATGATGAAAAAATTAAATAGAATAAACACATAAAATGATCAAAAATATAACACAAAAATATAAGATAAAAACATAAAGAGAAAATTAAACAAATTAATAAAAAAAAAACATTAAAAGAAAATAAATTAAAAAAAATTACAAATACTTCTCCAAAAAAAAATATACATAGTATGAAAATAAACATTTTTTAAAAAATAATAAGATGAAAAAAAAAATATATAAAAATTATAAACATTGAATACAAAAATAAGAAACAAAATAAAAAAAAAATAAAACAAAACATAGAAAAAAACAATTATATGAAATATCAATATAAATTTTATTAATTATAAAAATAAAAGAATAAAAATAACATGAATATGAAATAAAAACAAACAAAAAAATAAAAAAAAATGAAATAAACAATTCTAAAACAAGTGAAATATATCAAATAAAAAAAACAATATTAAACAAAAAAAAACAAAAACAAACAATTATAAAAACAAAAAGAAGTAATGATTACAAAAAGTTATCCGTAACAAATGCTATATATACAGGGATTAAACAAAAAAAAAATACATTACTTATCTTGTTAATAATTATATATAATCAATAAGTACAGCACATTTTCAGGATACAAAATCTCTACTACAGAATTTGTTAAATAAATTTAAAAAAAAAAAATTAGAATTAGATTAAATTCAAATTACTAAAAAGAAAAACAAAACAAAATAAAAAATTAAACATTTCAAAGAAGTAAAAAACATACGAAAAAAATAAAAATTCCTTAAAAGAAAAAAAAAAAGAACCAAAAAATTAATGAAAGAAATTAAACTCTTCACAGTTCCTAAATTATCACTGAAAATTAATAATCTCCCTACCCCTCATTAACAAAACATTTTTTGAATCTCTTATTGTAAAATTAATAAAATTGATAAACATACAAAAACAAAAAACTTAAAAAAAAAATAATCAAAATCAATAAAAAATAAACAAAAATAAAAAAAAAAAATCAACAACATCAAAAAATTCAAACAAGAAAAATCGAAAATAAAAACATATTCGTTAAATAAAAGTTTAAAAAAAAACAAAATTATAAAAAAAAAGTAAAAAAATAATAAATAAAATTAAAAGAATTTCTAAAAAAAAAATTAAACCTAAAACCCTAAGTAAACTGTCCAAAAGAACTTATACTAAACGATAACCTGCCTTAACAAAGCTGTTACTCATTTATCACCATCCGAGGAGCACGTGTAACTTAAGCTATGCTACGGACTCGAGAAAAATTACCCTCGCTGAGTCCTCGCAATTTAGAAGCAGGTACAAAGCAGAAGACCCCAGACTTGGACTGCCAACCAAAGACGTTGGAGGACTTTGTGACCCCGATCATATTTTACGTGCCCCAGTCACCTTTAGCGAACTCGGCGGACTTTGGCCGGATTGAGCCCCGAACCCGCAACCTCCCAGTCATGAGATCGCTGCCTTTTCCGACTGAGCTTTCCGACTGAGCGAGTAAAGTAAATTATTCCAAATATAAATAATTTAAAATTACACTTTATTGTTAATAACAGTTTATAATTATTTATTGGTCGTATTTATATCAATTCATTAATTTTTCGTTGTATTAAAACGAAGTAAGTTTCCTTCATTTTGTATTTTATCTCAATGGAAATATTTTAACATTTTAATTTGCACAGTGTCTAAGTTTTAAATTTAATTATTTTGCTTGTGTATACGAAAAGGACGTTTTAGTCTACTGCATTTATTAAGTTGAAAAATAATTTCCTTATAGATTTTTAAATAATATATTCTGATAAATTTCTGAAAAAATAACAATATTTATATCATTTTATCAATTTTTCGTTCTATTAAAACGTAGTAAGTTTCCTTCAAGTTGTATATTATCTGAATGGAATTTTTTAGCATCTAAATTTGCACAGTGTCTAAGTTTTAAATTTGTTTTGCTTGTGTATACGAAAAGGACGTTTTAGTCTACTGCATTTATTAAGTTGAAAAATAATTTCCTTATAGATTTTTAAATAATATATTCTGATAAATTTCAGGAGAAATATCAATATTTATATCATTTTATCAATTTTTCGTTCTATTAAAACGAAGTAAGTTTTCCTCAAGTTGTATTTTATATGAATGGAAATGTTTTAGCATGTCAATTTCCACAGGGTCTAAGTTTTAAATTTAATTAATTTGTTCGTGTACAGGAAAAGGACGTATTTGTCTACAACATTATTATATTGAAAAATAATTTTCTTATGGATTTTTAAATAATATATTCTGTTAAATTTTAGAAAAAATATCAATATTTATATCATTTTATCAATTTTTCGTTCTATTAAAACGTAGTAAGTTTCCTTCAAGTTGTATATTATCTGAATGGAATTTTTTTAGCATCTTAATTTGCACAGTGTCTAAGTTTTAAATTTAATTATTTTTCTCGTGTATACGAAAAGGACGTTTTAGTCTACTACATTAATTATATTGAAAAATAATTTTCTTACAGATTTTTAAATAATATATTCTGTTAAATTTCAGAAAAAATATCAGTATTTATATCATTTCATTAATTTTTCGTTCTATTAAAACGAAGTAAGTTTTCCTTCAAGTTGTATTTTATATGAATGGAATTTTTTTAGCATCTTAATTTGCACAGTGTCTAAGTTTTAAATTTAATTATTTTTCTCGTGTATATGAAAAAGGACGTTTTAGTCTACTACATTAATTATATTGAAAAATAATTTTCTTACAGATTTTTAAATAATATATTCTGTTAAATTTCAGAAAAAATATCAGTATTTATATCATTTCATTAATTTTTCGTTCTATTAAAAAGAAGTAATTTTCCTTCAAGTTGTATTTTTATGAATGGAATTTTTTTAGCATCTTAATTTGCACAGTGTCTAAGTTTTAAATTTAATTATTTTTCTCGTGTATACGAAAAGGACGTTTTAGTCTACTACATTTAATTATATTGAAAAATAATTTTCTTACAGATTTTTAAATAATATATTCTGTTAAATTTCAGAAAAAATATCAGTATTTATATCATTTCATTAATTTTTCGTTCTATTAAAACGAAGTAAGTTTCCTTCATTTTGTATTTTATCTCAATGGAAATATTTTAACATTTTAATTTGCACAGTGTCTAAGTTTTAAATTTAATTATTTTGCTTGTGTATACGAAAAGGACGTTTTAGTCTACTGCATTTATTAAGTTGAAAAATAATTTCCTTATAGATTTTTAAATAATATATTCTGATAAATTTCTGAAAAAATATCAGTATTTATATCATTTTTATCAATTTTTCGTTCTATTAAAAACGAAGTAAGTTTAATTCAAGTTGTATTTTTTTATGAATGGAAATATTTTAACATTTTAATTTGCACAGTGTCTAAGTTTTAAATTTAATTATTTTGCTTGTGTATACGAAAAGGACGTTTTAGTCTACTGCATTTATTAAGTTGAAAAATAATTTCCTTATAGATTTTTAAATAATATATTCTGATAAATTTCTGAAAAAATATCAATATTTATATCATTTTATCAATTTTTCGTTCTATTAAAACGAAGTAAATTTAATTCAAGTTGTATTTTTTATGAATGGAAATATTTTAACATTTTAATTTGCACAGTGTCTAAGTTTTAAATTTAATTATTTTGCTTGTGTATACGAAAAGGACGTTTTAGTCTACTGCATTTATTAAGTTGAAAAATAAGTTTCTTATGGATTTTTAAATGATATATTCTGTTAAATTTCTGAAAAAATATCAATATTTATATCATTTTATCAATTTTTCGTTCTATTAAAACGAAGTAAGTTTCCTTCAAGTTGTATTTTATATAAATGGAAATGTTTTAGCATCTCAATTTGCACAGTGTCTAAGTTTTAAATTTAATTATTTTGCTTGTGTATACGAAAAGGACGTTTTAGTCTACTGCATTTATTAAGTTGAAAAATAATTTCCTTATAGATTTTTAAATAATATATTCTGATAAATTTCTGAAAAAATAACAAATGAAAAAAATTTAATCCCCTATATAATTATAGCCAGAGTTATCTGTTCGTCTGTCCTCGAGAATTGGACCTGAAATAGACAGAGGCATCCGTATTGAATTCTTCATGAGTTAAGGTTAGCAAAATTCAAAGACACTACGGTTTATCTTCGACTAAACTATTGATCCAATTCTAAATTAAATTCTTA
>JAGEOH010000740.1:0-2500 GCA_032207245.1 Pardosa pseudoannulata | reverse complement strand
AGTTTATATAAAAGGTACTAGCAATCACGAAGCTGATATGTTATCGAGAAACCCAATAAGTCATTTTGTATCACCATACTGTTATTTTTTAAGCACTGATGAAATTATTGATTTTCAAAAATCTGATAATGTAAATGGTAAACACTTTAAAGAATATGATGGTGTATTAACTGTAAAAAAGAAAAATTTGGTAAAAATTGTGGTACCACCCTCACTAAGAACAAAATTGATTAAGTTAGCCCATGAAAAATTTGGTCACCCAGGTGTGAAGAAAATGATAAGTCTAATCTCTCCTATTTATTTTTGGCAAGACATAATCATAGACATTTCAAATTATGTAAAATGTTGTACAACCTGTCAAATGAACAAAAAGTCAACACAAAAGAAATTTGGACTAATGGAAAGTGTACCCACTGCAAATGAACCATTTGATCTGATTTCTATTGACACAATTGGTGGGTTTAATTACTATAATTCAACAAAGAAATATCTTCACCTTGTAATTGATCATGCCACGAGGTATATTTGGACCTTTCCTTCAAAAAGTGTAACCAGTGAAACCTATGCAAACTGTTTAAAACAGATTTTTAATATTCAGACCCCAAAACAAATATTAAGCGACAGAAATGCAGCATTCACATCCAATAGATTTAGGAAATTTTTGCAACATAATAATATTAAACAACTTTTAACTTCTGCACATGGATCAATGCAATGTAAAAGATGAAAGATGTAATGGTACAATAGTAGCCAAATTAAAATGTAAGGTAAATTCATCATCCAGAAAAATTCCATGGACTAAAATTTTAGAAGAAGTAACTTTCGAATATAATAATCAACCTCATTCATTAACTGGTTTTCCACCTGCTTACCTGATGTTTGGAACATTGCCTTATAAATCACCATTACCTAATCGAGTAACTTTAAATTATCCTTCAGTTGATAGAGCTAGACAAATTGCAGTCCAAAGGACAATTCAGCACCATAAAATTAATAAGGCTAGGTATGATAGACACTATGTTGACACAAATTTTAAAATTGGAGATTTAGTAATTTTTGAAGAATTTAAATATCCAAATTCAAAAAAATTAGATCCACCCTATTCAGGCCCATATACTATTGTTAAAAAATTATCAAATGTGAATTTTGAAATTACAAAGCCAAATCAATATACAGGTAAACAAACTGATGTAATTCATTCTACAAGGCTGAGACATTTTCACCCAGAAACCAAATTTCAATTGAAACAATAATGTGATGAGATAACTGAAAATATTTGAGATAACTGAAAATTTTTCTCATTGTGAGGGGGGGAATATACTGGGGATTTATAGAATGTTGTTGAAATTTTTGAAATTGTGTTTTGATTTAATTATGATATTAGTATTACATAAATTGTTTTTTTTTAACTGAAGATGTTTTGATGCACCATGAAGATGTGTAACAATTTTTGTTCATCTATGGAGTCAATTTTATTGCTGATTTTGACACAAGAACTGATAATGACATGATGTTTGAATTTTGTTTTATTTTAATTAATTAAGGAAGGTTTTTGATGTTGCTGTTTTTATAATTAATTAAGTTGATTTTGCTATTATATTTTTGATGATTAATTTTAATTGCCCAGGGAGTTTTCTGTTCTAAATTTAATTTGCCCAGGAAGAAAAACATCCCCAAACAACCATACTACTTTTTCCATTAGGAAAATAAACCTAATGACATTAAGATTTATGACTTTGTAACCGACTTGGTCTGGATGAAGGTTCCCAGCCAGAAAACGTCCAGGTTTTTTCCCTTTACACAGCCCTATGTCCCGCCTAGGAGTGTGTACCCTAAGTGCCACTCATCACATATGACAGGATTTTGTTCTTGTCATGATTCAATTTGCGACTGGTGTGTGTTGACATGGAATGTCACCCACCAACAGCACGTCTTCTGCTGGGGAAGACAAAACCCCTACACAAACAGACACAAACAAGAATCACACACCTGTTTTTAAACAAAAATGTATGCACTAGTGTAAACACTATATTGTTTTTTCTTACTTTTGCCACATAATGAGTGATAATCATTATGACACTTTTTTTTACTTTTGAGATTATAAGTTACTGAATAATTTTTGAGAGAATTACCATGATGAAATTTTGTTATAATATTATTTTTGGAATAGATTGAAGTTGTCGACATATGATATATTTTGTATTTTGATGAACCAACGAAGAATAACAAATGAAGTGAAATTTTGTAATTAAATCAGATTATGATGTTTTCTGACAAGAGATCTCAATACAGTGTACATTGTTATCAAACCTAGGTTCCTTTTTGATTTTGATTTACTTTTTTACTGTATTACATATTATACTACTACTGATTGTGATAAGAACTCAAGGACATTACCCAATACTGTTGGACTGTGCTATAAGAGAAACTATTTTTAAACTCATCTGTTTTGTTTTCACCATATATTAGTGATATTTTGATATTATGTTTTTTTTTTATC
>JAGEOH010000739.1:0-30093 GCA_032207245.1 Pardosa pseudoannulata | reverse complement strand
TTGGCAGAATTTTGTGGAGAGAAGATAATAGCAGTTTTCAGTCACTTCAGACTGCTGACTTTTGCGCTGCATTTATGTACAAGAGTCGTCAATCAGTTTACGTTTTATGAACAGTTTAATTTTCCTTTGGCAGCTGAGGTTGAGACCTGGAATGTTCATGTAGATCATATCCTCTAGGGAGCACAAACGGATGATGAAGCCATGCATCTCGTTCAACAGTTAGGTAAAATGATGCGAAATGGGGAATTCACTTTGCGAAAGTGGATTTTGAATATATCAAGAGTTTTGAAGAGTTCTTCAACATTTGAGAAATTCTTTTCCTCTGGAGATACACAGACTGTTTAAAGTGCTCAGAGTTAATGGGTGTCCTGAGCTGTTTTACTTGATGTCAAGTACTGTATATTATAAGAGTTTATCATATTTGCACTTCAATGCCAAGACATTCAACCTGACTGAATATATTACTGTTCATTCAAGTACAACGTCTGTTTTTTTAAACAGAGAGACAATAAGAATGTTTGTTTGAAGAACAGTTCGAGTTGCTTCAGACTTACAGTGAATTTTATAGATTTATCATTTTCTTTTCTTCAACATTTTCTGATTACTGCTGCATATATGGATGATTACTTTAATGGAAGCAAATTTTGAAGTGCTTTGGCTGGTCGCTTAAGTGACTTACAGTAAAATTTGCACTAGTGTTTAAAATATAATAATTAGAGATACAAATGATATTCTTTTAGCTTTGCAAAATTCGTGAGAAAAATATAAGGTTTTATGTTTTATTTTGTCCACTTTTTAAAATAAAATTTTCTTAAAGCCTGCAAATTAAAAATTGGTAAATTAGTGTAAATAAATTTAATTTTGTTTTGTGAAGTAAATTTTGTTGACCACTTTGCAACACGTTTTTAATACAAGTTTTTTTTTATATTTCATTTATTTTTTGGGATAGAGAAAAATTTTTTATTAACATAGGAGAATTAAAAATTTTGAACTACACATTTTATGTAGCAATCTTTAGTAGCTACAAAGTACATAAACCAGGAACGGAATTCTAAAACTTTTCCTCGGGACCCTAGGACTAGTCACCGTCACCAGAAGTCGTGCCAACATATCTAATTTATTTCTATTTTTATTAAGATAAAGGATGGAAGAAAGAGGACATACTATGCCAACTGAATTGACATAGTAAATTTTCATCTGGAATAATATATTTTACAGAATAAACTTATTGACAATTCAGCATACCCATTTTCATATTTAGCTGATTCAGTAGATACATCGTCCTACGACTTGAGTCACATTCTAGATCCGAATCTCAAAACACAGTTGTCAACCCTGATAAATAATTACAAGCCTCGTGGAACTAAACAAACTGATTTACAAATGACTAATTTTGACAGATGATGTCCCAGTGGCCCAAAGACCTCGTAGATTGCCATTTGCGGAACAAAAAATTGTTGAAAAAACAGATACAGGAATGGTTAGACGCTGGCATAATTGCGAATAGTTGTTCTGATTATGCTTCCCCCATCGTTCTGTGCAAGAAGAAAAATGGCTTTATACCGACTTTGCGTGGATTATAGACGCCTTAACAAAAAAATAATTCGAGATAAATTTCCCATCCCGCTCATTGACGAAGCTTTGGACCAGTTGCAACAAGCCAAAGTGTTTAGCTCGCTTGATTTGAAGAACGGTTTTTTCCATGTTTCGATGAACCCTAACAGCACAAAATACACCTCGTTCGTCACCCACGAAGGCCAATATGAGTTTTTGAAAGTCCCGTTTGGTCTCTCCAATAGTCCTAGTGTCTTCCAAAGATTTGTTTCCAGAGTGTTTCGCGATCTCATTCGTGAAAAAATCGTTATCATCTACATGGACGATATCATAATACCCTCACAGGATGAAGCCGACGGTCTCCAAAAATTACAACGTGTATTAGAAGTAGCATCGGACTTTGGTTTAATTTTGAATCTTAAGAAATGCCAATTCTTACAGCGCCGCATTGAATTTCTTGGATATGTAATCGAGAATAACACAATCAAACCATCACCGTCGAAAACACTTGCCGTTCAAAATTTTCCTTTGCCGAAGACGTTGAAACAGGTTCAAAGTTTCCTGGGCTTAACAGGATTTTTTCGAAAATTCATAAAGAATTACTCCCTGATTGCGCGACCTTTGTCTGATATGCTCAGAAATGACGCATCTTTCCATTTTGGCCCTGACCAACATCAAGCTTTTCTTGCCCTCAAGGATTCTCTTTCGAATCAACCAGTTTTGCATATTTTTAACCAAAATTCACCTCTAGAATTACACACAGACGCAAGTTCTTTTGGCCTTGGTGCTGTCCTATTACAAAAATCCGATGATGATGACAAGTGGCATCCCATACATTATATGAGTAGGAAGACCTCGCCACAGCAGTCAAAATATTCTAGCTACGAGCTTGAAGCACTTGCCGTTATCGAAGCGGTAAAGAAATTTCGAAATTATCTTTTAGGAAGCAAATTTAAAATCGTGACTGACTGCGCTGCTTTCCAGCAAACATTGCAAAAAAGAGATCTTACCCCCAAAATTGCCAGATGGGCAATGTATTTGGACGAATTCGATTTTGAAATTATACACCGTCCTGGAAAATTTTTACAACATGCCGACGCTTTAAGTCGAAATCCCGTTTACTTAACGACATGTCTTGATGCAGATCTTACATCACAAATCTCTAAAGCGCAAAGCGAAGATGACTACATCAAAACACTCAAAATCCTAATTAAAACCGGACAAGACTCCGAACATATACTAAAAAATAACCTTGTTTACAAAATCGAGAAAGATCGTGAATTAATTGTTGTACCCCAAATCATGCAAACTGAGATCATACGCTTAATTCACAACAAAGGCCATTTCGCAGTTGCTAAAACTCAAGACCTTTTCAGTCAAGATTTTTACATTCCACAAGCCCGACGACAGATTGAGAATGTAATTGCCAATTGTATCGAGTGCATCCTTTGTAACAAAAAACGCGGAAAGAAGGAAGGTCTTTTACACTCCATTCCGAAAGGTGACATTCCATTATCAACATACCATATTGACTTTCTAGGACCACTCCCGACGACGAACAAGACTTATCAATACATTTTCAGTGTCGTAGATGCTTTCACCAAGTTTACGTGGTTATATCCCGTCAAATCAACAGCATCCCGCGATGCAATTGAAAAGCTCAAACTGCAAAGTATTACATTTGGTAACCCATCACGAATCATATCAGATCGTGGTTCAGCTTTTACATCCTCCGATTTCGCTGAATATTGCTCCCAAGAAAACATCGATCACGCAGTAATTACTACCGGTATACCAAGAGGCAACGGCCAGGTAGAGCGTTTACAAGGAGTTTTACTACCTGTACTAGCTAAACTATCCATCGACGATCCAGCAAAATGGTTTAAATTTGTTCCCGACGTCCAAAGAATATTAAATAGTACCACCTCGACGACCACGCATTTTACCCCATTTGAGCTAATGATTGGAATCAAAATGAAAAATAAAGAAGATTTACGTATCAAACAAATATTGGACGAAGAGTATTCAAACATCATCATGCAAGAAAAACATAACCTCCGAGACACAGCAAGAAAAAATATTCTCGAACATCAAAAGCGTTCCCAAATTCAATACAACAAACGTCGAAAAAAACCAAATACTTACAAGATTGGTGACACAGTAGCTATTCAAAAAACACAATTTTCGACTGGTTCCAAATTGTACTCAAAATTTTACGGTCCCTACGAAGTTACTGCAGTGAAGACAAACGACAGATATGATGTGCGAAAGCTAGGTCAACATCCCGGACCCAATACTACATCGACCGCAGCTGATCATATGAAGCCTTGGCCTCACATTTCATCATCTTTTCCCACCTGATTTCAACAACGACTTGTGACTGATCTACTGTTGACGACTTGCACAAATTTTGGACTTTCTTTTTTTTTTACCAGTGACATTTGAGCTATTCTTCTGAGTGCACTTGCTGTTTGACGTTGCAGCTATCGACGGACATTTTTTTTTTCCTGAACATTATTCTTTTTCTCTTTTGTTTTCCTTGTGTTTTCTTTTTATTTGTAGATGTTGACGATTGTTTTCTTTCAAGTCTTGAGGGTCCAAGACTCCTCAGGATGGACGAGTGTGAAGGGAGAGAACACCTCATCTCCGCTGTACTCCGATTGGACTGCGCGCGCAACACAGAGTGGCGTGCCAGAGACAGAACACGCGGAACTACGATGAGAGAGAGACGGCGAAAGGAGTAGACGCATCTTTCGACCTTTTGTTTTGACGCTAATATCTAAACTTAATTTTTTCATTCGACGTAAATTTATGTATTCGTATTTGTGTAATTGTCCGTATATGTAATAAACGATTGTTACGTCTATGAAACCTAGAATTGCTCTCTCAATCCTAACATATATATGTATATATATATATATATATATATATATATATATATATATATATACATATATAATTTTACTAAATTATAAATACAATCAGTTATTATTGAGAAAGTTTTATTTCAGAGTTTTATAAATTAACCATATATGTAAATTTCATTAATTTCTAGACATTGTAAATCAATTGTATACAAATTATATACCAATTTTTAAATGCAGCCGACATTTACAATGCTTTTTTCTAGTATTCTTAAGTTTCACTCAAACTTAATACTAATCCTTACACTTGCAAATGTTATTTTTAAAATTTATTCCTCTTTATTCAGTTTTTATTTTTGTAAACTGTTTAGAAAATCAAAATTTCATAATTTTATACTGGAAATAATATTTGAATAAAATAAAATTTCCAATTTGTTATTCACGATTTTATATTACAGATAAGATAATTTTAATTCAATCATTTTTAAAATGACTTATTACTAAGAAATTTTAGGGATTCTCAAAAACTGCGAACCAGCCAAAACACAGTAACTTCCTAATAAATAAGCAATTTCACAGATCACCTTTAGTCAGCTTCAGTTTTTTTTTTTTTTTTTTTTTTTTTTTTTTTGAGGAGTTCAGTGACTTGACTTTAGCAGATCAAACATTTTTTAAAAGTTGAGCTGTGAACATTCTGTAGAGTGTGTTCTTACTGGTCACTGTGCCCTTAATAGGCATTTCAGCATTATGGAGATTAGTTCTCATCCTCGCATTGTGGCTGCCGTCTTGAGGAGGAGACTGCTCGCCACATTTTGTGCGATTGCGGGTATTTTTCAGATGTTACGTTTTAGCAGCTTGGTCACCACTTTCTTGAACCTTTGCAGCTGCAGGACATTCCTGTCAGTTGTCTGCTGAGATTTGCTTCAGAGTGTGGACATTCTGTAGAATGTCTTCTTACTGGTCACGGTGCCCTTAATAGGCATTTCAGCATTATGGAGATTAGTTCTCATCCTTGTGCCATGGCTGCCATCTTCAAGCGGACACTGCTTGCCACATTTTGTGTAATTGCAGGTATTTTTCAGATGTTAGGTTTGAGCAGCTTGGTTACCACTTTCTTGAGCCTTTGCAGCTGCAGGTCATTCCTGTCAGTTGTCTGCTCAGATTTGCTTTAGCTTGTGGCTTTTTTTCTTAGGTGCTCTACAGTTGTTTTTTTTTTTTTCTTTCTGGGTTTGGGTACAATAGACCTGAGGTGGCAGTGTCCATCTCTTGGGGAATCCCTTAAGAGCTGCCCTGAAGGCAAGTTCATGAATGCTGTAGTCGAAGAATTCAGCACAACTACCAAGTTAAGAGTTCTATTTGATGCTTCATCTAAGACAACATCTGGATTGTCATTGAATGACATCTTGATGATAGGTTGAAGAGTTCAAGAGGAATTGTTTGCATCAACTATTTGTGCTTAGGTTTAGATGATGCTTTGCCAAATTCCAAGACACAGATTGGCAGAATTTTGTGAAGAGAAGATAATAGCAGTTCTCAGTGACTTCAGACTGCTGACTTCTGCTCTGTATTTATGTACAAGAGTCATCAATCAGTTTACGTTTTATGAACAGTTTAATTTTCCTTTGGCAGCTGAGGTAGAGACCTGGAATGTTCCTGTAGATCATGTCCTCTCGAGAGCACAAACGGATGATGAAGCCATGCATCTCGTTCAACAGTTAGGTCAAATGATGCGAAATGGGGAATTCACTTTGCATAAGTGGATTTTGAATATATCAAGAGTTTTGAATGTGCCTCTTCATCATTTGAGAAATTCTTTTCCTCTGGAGATACACAGGCTGTTTAAAGTGCTCAGAGTTAATGGGTGTCCTGAGCTGTTTTACTTGATGTCAAGTACTGTATATTATAAGAATTTATCACGTTTGCACTTCAATGCCAAGACATTCAACCTGACAATATATTACTGTTCATTCAAGTACGACGTCTGTTTTTTTTAAACAGAGAGACAATAAGAATGTTTGTTTGAAGAACAGTTCGAGTTGCTTCAGACTTACAGTGAATTTTATAGATTTATTATTTTCTTTTCTTCAACATTTTCTGATTACTGCTGCATATATGGATGATTACTTTAATGGAAGCAAATTTTGAAGTTTTTTGGCTGGTCGCTTAAGTGACTTACAGTAAAATTTGCACTAGTGTTTAAAATATAATAATTAGAGATACAAATGATATTCTAAAAGAATAGCTTTGCAAAATTTGTGAGAAAAATATAAGGTTTTATGCTTTATTTTGTCCACTTTTTAAAATAAAATTCTCTTAAAGCCTGCAAATTAAAAATTGGTAAATTAGTGTAAATAAATTTAATTTTGTTTTGTGAAGTAAATTTTGTTGACCACTTTGCAACACGCTTTTAATACAAGTTTTTTTTATATTTCATTTATTTTTGGGATAGAGAAAAAATTTTTATTAACATAGGAAAAATAAAAATTTTGAACTACACATTTTATGTAGCAATCTTTAGTAGCTACAAAGAACATAAACCAGGAACGGAATTCTAAAACTTTTCCTCGGGACCCTTGGACTAGTCACCGTCACCAGAAGTTGTGCCAACATATCTAATTTATTTCTATTTTTATTAAGATAAAGGATGGAAGAAAGAGAACATACTATGCCAACTGAATTGACATAGTAAATTTTCATCTGGAATAATATATTTTACAGAATAAACTTTTATTCAGAAACATTCCAATTCAGTTTCCTTCAAAGTTCTATTCGATAAACTGATTTACAATTTTTAAATATCTTTTTTATAATAGCTACTTAAATTTTTTAATATTTGATACTGGCTATATTTTTGAATATTTGATAAATATCTTTTTTATAATAGCTACTTAAATTTATGAATATTTGATACTGGCTTTCATTTCTTTATTTTCTCTATTATACATAAAAAAGTAGTCCTAGTGTAAAGATTGCGAAATCAACCTTTTAAACCTTGTTTAAAATTTAATTTTTGAAGAAAAATATTTTAAGCATAAAATTTTGAATGTTTACTGTAATTTGACATAATTTTAGTCAGTTAAATAATATTTCACAAATTTCTGCTTGCCTTCTTTACTTAAAATCTCTCATTTGAATACACTTTCCACACTAGTTAGGCCTAAAAGGTTTTTTTAATGATACTAATGATAAATTTTATTGTTACCTAAGATTTCTTATTTTGAGAATTTTATTTCTTTTTCAGTGATTAGAGTTACATCATCCACTAGTATAACTATTTGCCTGTAATATGTTACTTATCTCGAATGTACATTGCAAATCTTAAGGTCGACAGCTGTAGGGTTCAACTTTCTTTAGAAACACTTTATATTTTTTCTAACAATAGTTTGAGTAAAAGGTTAGTTAGTACCTACTACAGAATTCTTATACGTCAATTTCTGTAATATAACGCATTATTTACACTACCAGTTTTTACTTTTATGACAGTTCACTTTTTATTTATTCGGAAAAATGTAAAATAATGTTTAATTTGGTATCTTGCAACATTTTTTCTTCACTATTTGGAACAATGTCTCTGAAAAAAAAAAAAAAAAAAAAAAAAAAAACCTTACCTTTATAGTTATAAGTGCAGTTTTTGGATGGACAACACAGTCTTTAAATTATCTTGTATTAATAACTTTAATTTCCAATTAGAGTTTAAACAAAATTTTATTTCAATAATTGAGTGTCATTAATCCAGAATGCTCTAATTGATAGTTTCTGTTTATAAGGACTTGTGTTAAAATGTGATAGTATTTTTTATTCCTATTAGTATCATGTACAGTATACGCACTTTAGTTTCTCTAGCATGAGGTCAAGTAACAGTTGAATACTAACATATTAGGATCTCATAACCTCCTTTATTGTAATCAAAGGAAGAAAGGTAAACCAAAAGACAAATCAAGTATCGATGTCTTGTTTTACATACAAATTGCAGACTTATTTCAAGCTTTTTGTTTGATTCTGTCAATTTATACAATGCATGTTTCCGTTCCTTAATAGAATTTAGAAAATGGTGCAAATATGTTTAAAGTTACTTTTAAGCTATGAATGAGATGCGTGTTTAAAAGGTAAATTTCCTAATATTTCAAATGAACTTTTAAGTGTTTTAAGACATTTCAAAAAAATAGGAGGGAATATTGGAACTGAACACATAAGAAACAGACTACCACAGAATAAAAATATAAGATTTCATAAAACTCAAAGATGAAAGATAAACTAAGCATAAATTTATAACATGATTACTAACACTAAGTGATAAATGGGTTGAAATTTTATAAGATTTATTCAAAATAATTAACTAGACTGTGCCCTTCTAAATGATTAAAAAAAACTTTTAAATTACTTTCATTAATCATTTAACTTACTGTACGTAATGCCAAGATTTTTGATTTAATTTTGTTTTTAACCATTACGATCATATTTCTGCTACACAATGGTTAATGTCCCGGGACCTACTTACTCAACTATTAACTGTTCCAAATATTTATGCCAGCAGTGAAATAAATTTGTATAATCTCCAGTACATATAGCCTGTAACTGTCTAACTAGATGGTCTGTTTAAATTGAATGTTGAATTAATTTTTGAAAAAGATTGATAAATTTAATAAAAGGTATATTTTAAACATTCTTTTATTTAACAAAAGTTATATAAACTCTTTCTCAAACAGAATATTCTCTGTATTATCTAGATTCTTAAATTAGCTGTCGACCTCATTTTGCCAATGTTATAGTAACTTGTCCTATTACAAATACTAAAACTAATATTCAAGGCAATCCCAGGGAATTGATCTCGAGGAGGGTTATATGATGCGTGAAATATATAAGCATTTTGTAGATTTTTTCATGGCAAACCATTATAGAAACTTTAGCATACAAGACTATTTCTATTAATATATTTAATTTGCAACAGTGTATTTTATGAAGTAAGGCAGAATTTTTTAGGAATATTCATTTACAATTATAGGATAATAATTAAAAAGTTTAAATAGCTTTTAATTTACTACTAACACTTGTACAAAGGAAAAAGAAGAGAAGGCAAACAAGATATAAGTGACGAATGGTAAATCACAATAAATTGTCTTAAAATTCAGATTTTGTTAAAAGATTGATTTCTTCAAGTCTGCATTTCAAAACATTTATGCATGATTTTTCTGAAATATCACAAAAATCTATTCTGCAGATTTCTGATCATTCTTACATTTAATTATTCATGTTATTAAATGTTAACATCTTCTTTAATTCAAAGACTGGAAATTTAGATGTAAATATCTATTATTTAATGTACTCTAATAAGAGTGAACTATATCCATTTATAGTTTTTTTTAGAGCTTGAAATTTTTTATTTTCCCATAAACCGTTAAACATTTTCCAATTTCCCCCCCCCCCTAAAAAAAATGTGAGAATTGCACTCAATAAAATCATTTTTTTTTCCTACTACTGAAGTGTTTATTCTGTAAAATATAATTCCATGACATTTATAACAAAAGTAATAATTTTTAGCTAAATTTTGAAAAAGGCACTGCTTGCAAGCAACAGAGTACAGCAAACATGTCCTGAGTTCGAAAGATCCAGACCTCCGTTACTGGTCAAAGAAAGATTTTCAATTTAGAATAAATAGTTGCAAAGTGTTCATGTAGTGTGTGCATAATGTATTTTGTAATGTAATTATATATTATTTAGTTTATATGTGTTTGTTATTTCTGTAAATATATATATATATATATAATTTTACTAAATTATAAATAAAATCAGTTATTATTGAGAAAGTTTATTTCAGAGTTTTATAAATTAACCATATATGTAAATGTCATTTATATCTAGACATTGTAAATCAATTGTAAACAAACTGTATGTCAATTTTTAAATTCACACGACATTTACAATTTCATACATTTTTTTTCAAATACAATAATAATGTAGACATTGAGTAGAAGTATAAAAAAGAAATGGAAATTCTAAATGTTAAATAAATCTTAACGCTTTTTTTCTAGTATTCTTAAGTTTCACTCAAACTTAATACTAATTCTTACACTTGCAAATATTTTTAAAATTTATTCGTCTTTAAACAGTTTATTTTTGTAAACTGTTTAGAAAATCAAAATTTCATAATTTTCTACTGGAAATAATATTTGACTAAATTAAAATTTTCAATTTATATGTTATTCAAGATTTTATATTACAGATAAAATATAAATTATTTGAATCATTTTTAAAATGACTTACTATTAAGAAACATTTCAGGGACTCTTAAAAACTGCGAACCAGCCAAAACACAGGAACTTCCTAATAAATCAGCAATTCCACAAATCACCTTAAGCTTTTTTTTTTTTTTTTTTTTTTTAAATGATAAATAGTTCTTTGAGGAGTTCAGTGACTTAACTTTAGCAGATCAAACATTTTATAAAAGTTCAGCTGTGGACATTCTGTTGAGTGTTTTTTACTGATCACTGTGCTCTTAATAGGCATTTCAGCATTACGGAGATTAGTTCTCATCCTCGTGTCGTGGCTGCCGTCTTGAAGAGGAGACAGCTTGCCACATTTTCTGTGACTGTGGGTATTTTTCAGATGTTAAGTTTGAGCAGCTTTGTCAATACTTTCTTGAGCCTCTACAGCTGCAGGACATCCCTGTCAGTTGTCTGCTGAGATTTGCTTCAGCTTGTGGCCTTTTTTCTTAGGTGCTCTTGGGTTCTGCTTTTTTTTCTTTCTGGGTTTGGGTACAATTGACCTCAGGTCACAGTGCCCGTCTCTTGGGGAATTCCTTCAAGAGCTGCCCTAAAAGTGAGTTCATGAATGCTGTAGTCAAAGAATTCAGCACGACTACCAAGAGTTCTATTTGATGTTTCATCTAAGACAATATCTAGATTGTCATTGAATGACATTTTGATGATACGTTCAAGAGGAATTGTTTGCATCAACTATTTGTACTGAGGTTTAGATGATGCTTTGCCAAATTTGAGGACACAGATTGGCAGAATTTTGTGGAGAGAAGATAATAGAAGTTTTCAGTCACTACAGACTGCTTTTTTTTTTTTTTTTTTTTTAATAGTTCTTTGAGGAGTTCAGTGACTTGACTTTAGCAGATCAAACATTTTTTAAAAGTTGAGCTGTGAACATTCTGTAGAGTGTGTTCTTACTGGTCACTGTGCCCTTAATAGGCATTTCAGCATTATGGAGATTAGTTCTCATCTTCGTGTCATGGCTGCCGTCTTCAAGAGGAGACAGCTTGCCACATTTTCTGTGACTGCGGGTATTTTTCAGATGATAGGTTTGAGCATCTTGGTCACCACTTTGTTGAGCCTTTGCAGCTGCAGGGCAGGACATTCCTGTCAGTTGTCTGCTGAGATGTGCTTCAGATTGTGGCCTTTTTACTTAGGTGCTCTTGGGTTCTGTTTTTTTTTTTTTTTTACATTCTGCGTTTGGGTACAATAAACCTCAGGTCGCAGTGAATCCCTTCAAGAGCTGTCCTAAAGGCAAATTCATGAATGCTGTAGTCCAAGAATTCAGCATGACTACCAAGTTAAAGAGTTCTATTTGATGCTTCATCTAAGACAACATCTGGATTGTCATTGAATGATATCTTGATGATAGGTTCAAGAGTTCAAGAGGAATTGTTTGCATCAACTATTTGTGCTGAGGTTTAGATGATGCTTTGCCAGATTCGAGGACACAGATTGGCAGAATTTTGTGGAGAGAAGATAATAGAAGTTTTCAGTCACTTCAGACTGCTGACTTCTGCTCTGTATTTATGTACAAGAGTCATCAGTTTGCGTTTTATGAACAGTTTAATTTTCCTTTGGCAGCTGAGGTTGAGACCTTGGATGTTCATGTAGATCATGTCCTTTGGGGAGCACAAACGGATGAAAACATTCATCTCGTTCAACAGTTAGGTCAAATGATGCGAAATTCACTTTGTGAAAGTGGATTTTGAATATATTAAGAGTTCTGAATATGGTTCTTCAACATTTGAGAAATTTTTTTTCCTCTGGAGATTGACAGACTGTTTAAAGTGCTCAGAGTTAATGGGTGTTCATAGCTGTTTTAATTGATGTCAAGTACTGTATATTATAAGAGTTTATCAAGTTTGCACTTCAATGCCAAGACATTCAACCTGACTGAATATACTACTGTCCATTCAAGTATGAAGTCTATTTTTTCAAGCACAGAGACATTAATAAGAATGTTTGTTTGAAGAACAGTTCATCGAGTTGCTTCAGACTTACAGTAAATTTTTTAGATTTAGTATTTTCTTTTCTTCAACATTTTCTGATCACTGCTGCATATATGGATGATTACTTTAATGGAAGCAAATTTTGAAGTGCTTTGGCTGGTCGCTTAAGTGACTTATAGTAAAATTTGCACTAGTGTTTAAAATATAATAGTTAGAGATACATATGATATTCTTTTAGGTTTGCAAAATTTGTGAGAAAAATATAAGGTTTTATTTCGTCCACTTTTTAAAATAAAAGGCTCTTAAAGCCTGCAAATTAAAAATTAGTAAATTAGTGTAAATAAATTTAATTTTGTTTTGTGAAGTAAAGTTTGTTGACCACTTTGCAACACGCTTTTAATAAAAGTTTCCTTTTATATTTCATTTATTGTTTGGATAGAGAAAATTTCTTTATTATCATAGGAGAATTAAAAATTTTGATCTACACATTTTATGTAGCAATCTTCAATAGCTACAAAGTATATAAACCAGGAACAGAATTCTAAAACTTTTCCTCGGGACCCTAGGACTGTGTCACCGTCACCAGAAGTCGTGCCAACTTATCTATTTCTATTAAGATAAAGGATGGAAGAAAAAGGAACACTATGCCAACTGAATTGACATTGTAAATTTTCATCTAGAATAATATATTTTACAGAATAATCTTTTATTCAGAAACATTCCAATTCAGTTTCTCTCAAAGTTCTATTCGTTAATTTGATTTATAATTTTTAAATATCTTTTTTATAATAGCTGCTTAAATTTTTTAATATTTGATACTGGCTTTCATTTCTTTATTTTCTCTATTATACATAAAAAGTACGCTGAGTGTAAAGATTGTAAAATCAATCTTTTCACATTAATTTTTGAAAAGAAATATTTTAAATATAAAATTTTGAATGTATACTATAATTTGACGTAATTTTAGTCAGTTTTATAATATTTCACAAATTTCTGTTTGCCTTCTTTACTTAAAATCTCTCATTTGAATACACTTTTAACTCTAGTTAGGCCTAAATGGTTTTTTAATAATACTAATGATAAATTTTGTTACCAAGATTTCTTATTTTGAGAATTTTATTTCCTTTTCAGTGATTACTGTTACATCATCCCCTAGGATAACTATTTGCCTGCAATATTTTACTTATCTTGAATGTACATTGTCAATCTTACGATCGACAGCTGTAGGGTTCAACTTTCTTTAGAAATGCTTTGTATTTTTCCTAACAATAGTTTCAGTATAAGGTTAGTACCTACTACAGAATTTTATATGTCAATTTCTGTAATAATTTTTTCCCCCTAATCGATGTGAGAATTGCACTCAATAAAATCCTTTTTATTCCTACTACTGAAATGTTTATTCTGTAAAATATAATTCCATGACATTTATAACAAAATAATTTTTAGCTAAATTTTGAAAAAGGCACTGCTTGCAAGCAACAGAGTACAGCAAACATGTCCCGAGATCGAAAGATCACGACCTCCGTTACTGGACAAAGAAAGATTTTCAATAAACATGTCCCGAGATCGAAAGATCCCGACCTCCGTTACTGGACAAAGAAAGATTTTCAATTTAGAATAAATGATTGCAAAGTGTTCATGTAGTGTGTGCATAATGTATTTTGTAATGTAATTATATATTATTTAGTTTATATGGGTTTTGTTATTTGTGTAAATATACATATATATATATATATGTGAAGGGAGAGAACACCTCATCTCCGCTGTACTCCGATTGGACTGCGCGCGCAACACAGAGTGGCGTGCCAGAGACAGAACACGCGGAACAACGATGAGAGAGAGACGGCGAAAGGAGTAGACGCATCTTTCGACCTTTTGTTTTGACGCTAATATCTAAACTTAATTTTTTCATTCGACGTAAATTTATGTATTCGTATTTGTGTAATTGTCCGTATATGTAATAAACGATTGTTACGTCCATGAAACCTAGAATTGCTCTCTCAATCCTAACAAATAATGGTATCAGAAGTTCTTGACGACCTACGCGCTTTTGGTTTCGACGCCTTCTACGAAGATGATTCCTGACTTGGACATTCTGCGTTTCCTTTTGAACATTTTTATTTTGCCGTTTGGACTATAAGACTGTTTGACCTGTTTTTTTTTCCCTGGATTCTTCAATTTCCCGACGACTTGACGCATGACTATTCAACTCTGGTGAGTCCGTTCCTTTGCATATTATTTTAAAAATGGCGACAATATCGCTAAATGACATTCCACCTATTTCTCGATCTTTAAAATGTGGAAGTACTCGAAGTGTTAAATTATTAAATGACGTCGTGTCGGACCTACCATTTGACCGGTCGACACGTAAAAGACTCAGACAATTTACAAACTTCCCAGAAAATTTTGATGTTGTAAAACGAAAACAAAAAATTCTCGAAACATTTACATTAGCTGATTTTATTTGTGTGTGTAATTTCTTGCATATTGACTTTACCGGATCCGAACAAATTTTGTGTGACAGAATTTTTGAATTCCTGTCTGATCTTACCTCCTTTCGAAGTACGATTGAAATTTTTTCTTCCGACGATGATATTCAAACCGAAAGTATTTCTTCTCCCACCGCTTCAAACTTAGCAGGCAAAATCATTTCTGGCGATGAATCGAAAGCGCCAATATCTGTTTCTCCCCCCCCATCACAAGCTTGCTACAGCCACCGACGTTGCAGACAGTCTGTCTCAGCAATTTTCCTCTCGCGTCGACCTTTGCGATGGAAAGGAAACAAATTCTGTTCTTGTTCGTGGTGATTCAAACAATTATATGAACTTTCCAGCAGCTAGCAGATTCGACGGTCATTCGTTTTGGTTTCTGTTACCACAGATAAGCGAAATTACACGTTCTTTTTCAGGAAAAGATGCCTATTCTGTGAACAATTTTATTTTTGATTTAGAAGAATTGTTTTCTACTTACGGTCTCAATGATGACGTACAAAAAGTTTTGATTACAAAAAAATTATTAATTGATCCAGCTCGTATTTTTGTATTGTCTTTGAAAAATATTACTTCTTTTGATAATCTTAAAGAGCACCTTAAAACTGAATTTGGCACAAAAATTTCATCCATTGATGTCCATAAAATACTTAGTTCTCGAAAATTGAAGCGAAATGAAACTGTTACAGAATATTTTATCTCAATGCGTGCGTTAGCGAGTCAAGGTAACATTGATGACGAATCGCTAATTGAGTATTGTATTTCCGGTTTACCAGACTCTCAAGCTAAACTAATTTTATATGGTTGTGTTAACATTTCCGAATTTAAACAAAAGTTACGTTCCTTTGAAAAGCTTTATTTAGCGGATGTCAAATCAGAAAATAATTTTCATCGTTCTTTTAAACCTCATAAGCATTTCAATAATAAATTTTCTACAGATAATCGTAAAAATTTTACTGAAGAAAAAAATAATCAGAATAATTTTACCTCAAAACCTCAGACTTTTGCTGGTAACACTGCACCACGCTTACCCAAATTAATGGAAAAATTATGTTACAATTGCGGTGAACGAAATCACATCTCCAGTTTATGTCCTAATAAAGACCGAGGAATGAAATGTTTTGAATGCAAACAATTTGGTTCACATAAAGCGGCTAATTGTCCGTCTAAGAAGGTACAATCACATGTTACAATTGTGCATCCCCAAAATTCTACTAGTTTATTCGCCAAGACTGTAACAATCAACAATATCCAAATTTCTGCGGTTGTTGACACTGCGTCGAACAAAACACTGTTGAAGGAAGAGATTTTTAGAAAAATTGTTCCTAACTGTTTTTTAGATGAGTCAAACGTTTTGTTGCACGGTTTAGGAAATACTACGGTGAAACCATTAGGTTCATTTTCAGCTTCTATTTTTATCGATGGTTTTGAATTTCATTCTGATATTTGTGTTGTCCCGAATACGGCTTTGCAATTTCCTATGTTGATTGGTGCTGATGTACTGGCGCAAGGTGATTTGAATATTTCCCATGGTGTTGTATCGTTGACGAAGACTACTACTTTTATTGTAACCAGTTCACCAACCCACAACGTTGATCAAACTTGTATTACTTCTCGTATAAATTCCCAACAACATTCGACAATGAGTAAAAATGCACTTATTGACAATTCAGCATACCCATTTTCATATTTAGCTGATTCAGTAGATACATCGTCCTACGACTTGAGTCACATTCTAGATCCGAATCTCAAAACACAGTTGTCAACCCTGATAAATAATTACAAGCCTCGTGGAACTAAACAAACTGATTTACAAATGACTCTAATTTTGACAGATGATGTCCCAGTGGCCCAAAGACCTCGTAGATTGCCATTTGCGGAACAAAAAATTGTTGAAAAACAGATACAGGAATGGTTAGACGCTGGCATAATTGCGAATAGTTGTTCTGATTATGCTTCCCCCATCGTTCTGTGTAAGAAGAAAAATGGCTTATACCGACTTTGCGTGGATTATAGACGCCTTAACAAAAAAATAATTCGAGATAAATTTCCCATCCCGCTCATTGACGAAGCTTTGGACCAGTTGCAACAAGCCAAAGTGTTTAGCTCGCTTGATTTGAAGAACGGTTTTTTCCATGTTTCGATGAACCCTAACAGCACAAAATACACCTCGTTCGTCACCCACGAAGGCCAATATGAGTTTTTGAAAGTCCCGTTTGGTCTCTCCAATAGTCCTAGTGTCTTCCAAAGATTTGTTTCCAGAGTGTTTCGCGATCTCATTCGTGAAAAAATCGTTATCATCTACATGGACGATATCATAATACCCTCACAGGATGAAGCCGACGGTCTCCAAAAATTACAACGTGTATTAGAAGTAGCATCGGACTTTGGTTTAATTTTGAATCTTAAGAAATGCCAATTCTTACAGCGCCGCATTGAATTTCTTGGATATGTAATCGAGAATAACACAATCAAACCATCACCGTCGAAAACACTTGCCGTTCAAAATTTTCCTTTGCCGAAGACGTTGAAACAGGTTCAAAGTTTCCTGGGCTTAACAGGATATTTTCGAAAATTCATAAAGAATTACTCACTGATTGCGCGACCTTTGTCTGATATGCTCAGAAATGACGCATCTTTCCATTTTGGCCCTGACCAACATCAAGCTTTTCTTGCCCTCAAGGATTCTCTTTCGAATCAACCAGTTTTGCATATTTTTAACCAAAATTCACCTCTAGAATTACACACAGACGCAAGTTCTTTTGGCCTTGGTGCTGTCCTATTACAAAAATCCGATGATGATGACAAGTGGCATCCCATACATTATATGAGTAGGAAGACCTCGCCACAGCAGTCAAAATATTCTAGCTACGAGCTTGAAGCACTTGCCGTTATTCGAAGCGGTAAAGAAATTTCGAAATTATCTTTTAGGAAGCAAATTTAAAATCGTGACTGACTGCGCTGCTTTCCAGCAAACATTGCAAAAAAGAGATCTTACCCCCAAAATTGCCAGATGGGCAATGTATTTGGACGAATTCGATTTTGAAATTATACACCGTCCTGGAAAATTTTTACAACATGCCGACGCTTTAAGTCGAAATCCCGTTTACTTAACGACATGTCTTGATGCAGATCTTACATCACAAATCTCTAAAGCGCAAAGCGAAGATGACTACATCAAAACACTCAAAATCCTAATTAAAACCGGACAAGACTCCGAACATATACTAAAAAATAACCTTGTTTACAAAATCGAGAAAGATCGTGAATTAATTGTTGTACCCCAAATCATGCAAACTGAGATCATACGCTTAATTCACAACAAAGGCCATTTCGCAGTTGCTAAAACTCAAGACCTTTTCAGTCAAGATTTTTACATTCCACAAGCCCGACGACAGATTGAGAATGTAATTGCCAATTGTATCGAGTGCATCCTTTGTAACAAAAAACGCGGAAAGAAGGAAGGTCTTTTACACTCCATTCCGAAAGGTGACATTCCATTATCAACATACCATATTGACTTTCTAGGACCACTCCCGACGACGAACAAGACTTATCAATACATTTTCAGTGTCGTAGATGCTTTCACCAAGTTTACGTGGTTATATCCCGTCAAATCAACAGCATCCCGCGATGCAATTGAAAAGCTCAAACTGCAAAGTATTACATTTGGTAACCCATCACGAATCATATCAGATCGTGGTTCAGCTTTTACATCCTCCGATTTCGCTGAATATTGCTCCCAAGAAAACATCGATCACGCAGTAATTACTACCGGTATACCAAGAGGCAACGGCCAGGTAGAGCGTTTACAAGGAGTTTTACTACCTGTACTAGCTAAACTATCCATCGACGATCCAGCAAAATGGTTTAAATTTGTTCCCGACGTCCAAAGAATATTAAATAGTACCACCTCGACGACCACGCATTTTACCCCATTTGAGCTAATGATTGGAATCAAAATGAAAAATAAAGAAGATTTACGTATCAAACAAATATTGGACGAAGAGTATTCAAACATCATCATGCAAGAAAAACATAACCTCCGAGACACAGCAAGAAAAAATATTCTCGAACATCAAAAGCGTTCCCAAATTCAATACAACAAACGTCGAAAAAAACCAAATACTTACAAGATTGGTGACACAGTAGCTATTCAAAAAACACAATTTTCGACTGGTTCCAAATTGTACTCAAAATTTTACGGTCCCTACGAAGTTACTGCAGTGAAGACAAACGACAGATATGATGTGCGAAAGCTAGGTCAACATCCCGGACCCAATACTACATCGACCGCAGCTGATCATATGAAGCCTTGGCCTCACATTTCATCATCTTTTCCCACCTGATTTCAACAACGACTTGTGACTGATCTACTGTTGACGACTTGCACAAATTTTGGACTTTCTTTTTTTTTTTACCAGTGACATTTGAGCTATTCTTCTGAGTGCACTTGCTGTTTGACGTTGCAGCTATCGACGGACATTTTTTTTTCCTGAACATTATTCTTTTTCTCTTTTGTTTTCCTTGTGTTTTCTTTTTATTTGTAGATGTTGACGATTGTTTTTCTTTCAAGTCTTGAGGGTCCAAGACTCCTCAGGATGGACGAGTGTGAAGGGAGAGAACACCTCATCTCCGCTGTACTCCGATTGGACTGCGCGCGCAACACAGAGTGGCGTGCCAGAGACAGAACACGCGGAACAACGATGAGAGAGAGACGGCGAAAGGAGTAGACGCATCTTTCGACCTTTTGTTTTGACGCTAATATCTAAACTTAATTTTTTCATTCGACGTAAATTTATGTATTCGTATTTGTGTAATTGTCCGTATATGTAATAAACGATTGTTACGTCTATGAAACCTAGAATTGCTCTCTCAATCCTAACATATATATATATATATATATATATATATATATATATATATATATATATATATATACTAAATTATAAATACAATCAGTTATTATTGAGAAAGTTTTATTTCAGAGTTTTATAAATTAACCATATATGTAAATTTCATTAATTTCTAGACATTGTAAATCAATTGTATACAAATTATATACCAATTTTTAAATGCAGCCGACATTTACAATGCTTTTTTCTAGTATTCTTAAGTTTCACTCAAACTTAATACTAATCCTTACACTTGCAAATGTTATTTTTAAAATTTATTCCTCTTTATTCAGTTTTTATTTTTGTAAACTGTTTAGAAAATCAAAATTTCATAATTTTATACTGGAAATAATATTTGAATAAAATAAAATTTCCAATTTGTTATTCACGATTTTATATTACAGATAAGATAATTTTAATTCAATCATTTTTAAAATGACTTATTACTAAGAAATTTTAGGGATTCTCAAAAACTGCGAACCAGCCAAAACACAGTAACTTCCTAATAAATAAGCAATTTCACAGATCACCTTTAGTCAGCTTCAGTTTTTTTTTTTTTTTTTTTTTTTTTTTTTGAGGAGTTCAGTGACTTTAGCAGATCAAACATTTTTTAAAAGTTGAGCTGTGAACATTCTGTAGAGTGTGTTCTTACTGGTCACTGTGCCCTTAATAGGCATTTCAGCATTATGGAGATTAGTTCTCATCCTCGCATTGTGGCTGCCGTCTTGAGGAGGAGACTGCTCGCCACATTTTGTGCGATTGCGGGTATTTTTCAGATGTTACGTTTTAGCAGCTTGGTCACCACTTTCTTGAACCTTTGCAGCTGCAGGACATTCCTGTCAGTTGTCTGCTGAGATTTGCTTCAGAGTGTGGACATTCTGTAGAATGTCTTCTTACTGGTCACGGTGCCCTTAATAGGCATTTCAGCATTATGGAGATTAGTTCTCATCCTTGTGCCATGGCTGCCATCTTCAAGCGGACACTGCTTGCCACATTTTGTGTAATTGCAGGTATTTTTCAGATGTTAGGTTTGAGCAGCTTGGTTACCACTTTCTTGAGCCTTTGCAGCTGCAGGTCATTCCTGTCAGTTGTCTGCTCAGATTTGCTTTAGCTTGTGGCTTTTTTTCTTAGGTGCTCTACAGTTGTTTTTTTTTTTTTCTTTCTGGGTTTGGGTACAATAAACCTGAGGTGGCAGTGTCCATCTCTTGGGGAATCCCTTAAGAGCTGCCCTGAAGGCAAGTTCATGAATGCTGTAGTCGAAGAATTCAGCACAACTACCAAGTTAAGAGTTCTATTTGATGCTTCATCTAAGACAACATCTGGATTGTCATTGAATGACATCTTGATGATAGGTTGAAGAGTTCAAGAGGAATTGTTTGCATCAACTATTTGTGCTTAGGTTTAGATGATGCTTTGCCAAATTCCAAGACACAGATTGGCAGAATTTTGTGAAGAGAAGATAATAGCAGTTTTCAGTGACTTCAGACTGCTGACTTCTGCTCTGTATTTATGTACAAGAGTCATCAATCAGTTTACGTTTTATGAACAGTTTAATTTTCCTTTGGCAGCTGAGGTAGAGACCTGGAATGTTCCTGTAGATCATGTCCTCTCGAGAGCACAAACGGATGATGAAGCCATGCATCTCGTTCAACAGTTAGGTCAAATGATGCGAAATGGGGAATTCACTTTGCATAAGTGGATTTTGAATATATCAAGAGTTTTGAATGTGCCTCTTCATCATTTGAGAAATTCTTTTCCTCTGGAGATACACAGGCTGTTTAAAGTGCTCAGAGTTAATGGGTGTCCTGAGCTGTTTTACTTGATGTCAAGTACTGTATATTATAAGAATTTATCACGTTTGCACTTCAATGCCAAGACATTCAACCTGACAATATATTACTGTTCATTCAAGTACGACGTCTGTTTTTTTTAAACAGAGAGACAATAAGAATGTTTGTTTGAAGAACAGTTCGAGTTGCTTCAGACTTACAGTGAATTTTATAGATTTATTATTTTCTTTTCTTCAACATTTTCTGATTACTGCTGCATATATAGATGATTACTTTAATGGAAGCAAATTTTGAAGTTTTTTGGCTGGTCGCTTAAGTGACTTACAGTAAAATTTGCACTAGTGTTTAAAATATAATAATTAGAGATACAAATGATATTCTAAAAGAATAGCTTTGCAAAATTTGTGAGAAAAATATAAGGTTTTATGTTTTATTTGTCCACTTTTTAAAATAAAATTCTCTTAAAGCCTGCAAATTAAAAATTGGTAAATTAGTGTAAATAAATTTAATTTTGTTTTGTGAAGTAAATTTTGTTGACCACTTTGCAACACGCTTTTAATACAAGTTTTTTTTATATTTCATTTATTTTTGGGATAGAGAAAAAATTTTTATTAACATAGGAAAAATAAAAATTTTGAACTACACATTTTATGTAGCAATCTTTAGTAGCTACAAAGAACATAAACCAGGAACGGAATTCTAAAACTTTTCCTCGGGACCCTTGGACTAGTCACCGTCACCAGAAGTTGTGCCAACATATCTAATTTATTTCTATTTTTATTAAGATAAAGGATGGAAGAAAGAGAACATACTATGCCAACTGAATTGACATAGTAAATTTTCATCTGGAATAATATATTTTACAGAATAAACTTTTATTCAGAAACATTCCAATTCAGTTTCCTTCAAAGTTCTATTCGATAAACTGATTTAAAATTTTTAAATATCTTTTTTATAATAGCAACTTAAATTTTTGAATATTTGATACTGGCTATATTTTTGAATATTTGATAAATATCTTTTTTATAATAGCTACTTAAATTTATGAATATTTGATACTGGCTTTCATTTCTTTATTTTCTCTATTATACATAAAAAAGTAGTCCTAGTGTAAAGATTGCGAAATCAACTTTTAAACCTTGTTTAAAATTTAATTTTTGAAAAAAAAATATTTTAAGCATAAAATTTTGAATGTTTACTGTAATTTGACGTAATTTTAGTCAGTTAAATAATATTTCACAAATTTCTGCTTGCCTTCTTTACTTGATATCTCTCATTTGAATACACTTTCCACACTAGTTAGGCCTAAAAGGTTTTTTTAATGATACTAATGATAAAATTTTTATTGTTACCTAAGATTTCTTATTTTGAGAATTTTATTTCTTTTTCAGTGATTAGAGTTACATCATCCACTAGTATAACTATTTGCCTGCAATATGTTACTTATCTCGAATGTACATTGCAAATCTTAAGGTCGACAGCTGTAGGGTTCAACTTTCTTTGGAAACACTTTATATTTTTTTCTAACAATAGTTTTGAGTAAAAGGTTAGTTAGTACCTACTACAGAATTCTTATACGTCAATTTCTGTAATATAACACATTATTTACACTACCAGTTTTTACTTTTATGACAGTTCACTTTTTATTTATTCGGAAAAATGTAAAATAATGTTTAATTTGGTATCTTGCAACATTTTTTTCTTCACTATTTGGAACAATGTCTCTGAAAAAAAAAAAAAAAAAAAAAAAAAAAACCTTACCTTTATAGTTATAAGTGCAGTTTTTGGATGGACAACACAGTCTTTAAATTATCTTGTATTAATAACTTTAATTTCCAATTAGAGTTTAAACAAAATTTTATTTCAATAATTGAGTGTCATTAATCCAGAATGCTCTAATTGATAGTTTCTGTTTATAAGGACTTGTGTTAAAATGTGATAGTATTTTTTATTCCTATTAGTATCATGTACAGTATACGCACTTTAGTTTCTCTAGCATGAGGTCAAGTAACAGTTGAATACTAACATATTAGGATCTCATAACCTCCTTTATTGTAATCAAAGGAAGAAAGGTAAACCAAAAGACAAATCAAGTATCGATGTCTTGTTTTACATGCAAATTGCAGACTTATTTCAAGCTTTTTGTTTGATTCTGTCAATTTATACAATGCATGTTTCCGTTCCTTAATAGAATTTAGAAAATGGTGCAAATATGTTTAAAGTTACTTTTAAGCTATGAATGAGATGCGTGTTTAAAAGGTAAATTTCCTAATATTTCAAATGAACTTTTAAGTGTTTTTAAGACATTTCAAAAAAATAGGAGGGAATATTGGAACTGAACACATAAGAAACAGACTACCACAGAATAAAAATATAAGATTTCATAAAACTCAAAGATGAAAGATAAACTAAGCATAAATTTATAACATGATTACTAACACTAAGTGATAAATGGGTTGAAATTTTATAAGATTTATTCAAAATAATTAACTAGACTGTGCCCTTCTAAATGATTAAAAAAAACTTTTAAATTACTTTCATTAATCATTTAAATTACTGTACGTAATGCCAAGATTTTTGATTTAATTTTGTTTTTAACCATTACGATCATATTTCTGCTACACAATGGTTAATGTCCCGGGACCTACTTACTCAACTATTAACTGTTCCAAATATTTATGCCAGCAGTGAAATAAAATTTGTATAATCTCCAGTACATATAGCCTGTAACTGTCTAACTAGATGGTCTGTTTAAATTGAATGTTGAATTAATTTTTTGAAAAAGATTGATAAATTTAATAAAAGGTATATTTTAAACATTCTTTTATTTAACAAAAGTTATATAAACTCTTTCTCAAACAGAATATTCTCTGTATTATCTAGATTCTTAAATTAGCTGTCGACCTCATTTTGCCAATGTTATAGTAACTTGTCCTATTACAAATACTAAAACTAATATTTAAGGCAATCCCAGGGAATTGATCTCGAGGAGGGTTATATGATGCGTGAAATATATAAGCATTTTGTAGATTTTTTCATGGCAAACCATTATAGAAACTTTAGCATACAAGACTATTTCTATTAATATATTTAATTTGCAACAGTGTATTTTATGAAGTAAGGCAGAATTTTTTAGGAATATTCATTTACAATTATAGGATAATAATTAAAAAGTTTAAATAGCTTTTAATTTACTACTAACACTTGTACAAAGGAAAAAGAAGAGAAGGCAAACAAGATATAAGTGACGAATGGTAAATCACAATAAATTGTCTTAAAATTCAGATTTTGTTAAAAGATTGATTTCTTCAAGTCTGCATTTCAAAACATTTATGCATGATTTTTCTGAAATATCACAAAAATCTATTCTGCAGATTTCTGATCATTCTTACATTTAATTATTCATGTTATTAAATGTTAACATCTCCTTTAATTCAAAGACTGGAAATTTAGACGTAAATATCTATTATTTAATGTACTCTAATAAGAGTGAACTATATCCATTTATAGTTTTTTTTAGAGCTTGAAATTTTTATTTTCCCATAAACCGTTAAACGTTTTCCAATTTCCCCCCCCCCTAAAAAAAATGTGAGAATTGCACTCAATAAAATCATTTTTTTTCCTACTACTGAAGTGTTTATTCTGTAAAATATAATTCCATGACATTTATAACAAAAGTAATAATTTTTAGCTAAATTTTGAAAAAGGCACTGCTTGCAAGCAACAGAGTACAGCAAACATGTCCTGAGTTCGAAAGATCCAGACCTCCGTGACTGGTCAAAGAAAGATTTTCAATTTAGAATAAATAGTTGCAAAGTGTTTCATGTAGTGTGTGCATAATGTATTTTGTAATGTAATTATATATTATTTAGTTTATATGTGTTTGTTATTTCTGTAAATATATATATATATATATATATATATATATATATATAAAATTTTACTAAATTATAAATAAAATCAGTTATTATTGAGAAAGTTTATTTCAGAGTTTTATAAATTAACCATATATGTAAATGTCATTTATATCTAAACATTGTAAATCAATTGTAAACAAACTGTATGTCAATTTTTAAATTCACACGACATTTACAATTTCATACATTTTTTTTCAAATACAATAATAATGTAGACATTGAGTAGAAGTATATAAAAAGAAATGGAAATTCTAAATGTTAAATAAATCTTAACGCTTTTTTCTAGTATTCTTAAGTTTCACTCAAACTTAATACTAATTCTTACACTTGCAAATATTTTTAAAATTTATTCGTCTTTAAACAGTTTATTTTTGTAAACTGTTTAGAAAATCAAAATTTCATAATTTTCTACTGGAAATAATATTTGACTAAATTAAAATTTTCAATTTATATGTTATTCAAGATTTTATATTACAGATAAAATATAAATTATTTGAATCATTTTTAAAATGACTTACTATTAAGAAACATTTCAGGGACTCTTAAAAACTGCGAACCAGCCAAAACACAGGAACTTCCTAATAAATCAGCCAATTCCACAAATCACCTTTAGCTTTTTTTTTTTTTTTTTTTTTTAAATTATAAATAGTTTTTTTGAGGAGTTCAGTGACTTAACTTTTAGCAGATCAAACATTTTATAAAAGTTCAGCTGTGGACATTCTGTTGAGTGTTTTTTACTGATCACTGTGCTCTTAATAGGCATTTCAGCATTACGGAGATTAGTTTCTCATCCTCGTGTCGTGGCTGCCGTCTTGAAGAGGAGACAGCTTGCCACATTTTCTGTGACTGTGGGTATTTTTCAGATGTTAAGTTTGAGCAGCTTTGTCAATACTTTCTTGAGCCTCTACAGCTGCAGGACATCCCTGTCAGTTGTCTGCTGAGATTTGCTTCAGCTTGTGGCCTTTTTTCTTAGGTGCTCTTGGGTTCTGCTTTTTTTTCTTTCTGGGTTTGGGTACAATTGACCTCAGGTCACAGTGCCCGTCTCTTGGGGAATTCCTTCAAGAGCTGCCCTAAAAGTGAGTTCATGAATGCTGTAGTCAAAGAATTCAGCACGACTACCAAGAGTTCTATTTGATGTTTCATCTAAGACAATATCTAGATTGTCATTGAATGACATTTTGATGATACGTTCAAGAGGAATTGTTTGCATCAACTATTTGTACTGAGGTTTAGATGATGCTTTGCCAAATTTGAGGACACAGATTGGCAGAATTTTGTGGAGAGAAGATAATAGAAGTTTTCAGTCACTACAGACTGCTTTTTTTTTTTTTTTTTTTTTTTAATAGTTCTTTGAGGAGTTCAGTGACTTGACTTTAGCAGATCAAACATTTTTTAAAAGTTGAGCTGTGAACATTCTGTAGAGTGTGTTCTTACTGGTCACTGTGCCCTTAATAGGCATTTCAGCATTATGGAGATTAGTTCTCATCTTCGTGTCATGGCTGCCGTCTTCAAGAGGAGACAGCTTGCCACATTTTCTGTGACTGCGGGTATTTTTCAGATGATAGGTTTGAGCATCTTGGTCACCACTTTGTTGAGCCTTTGCAGCTGCAGGGCAGGACATTCCTGTCAGTTGTCTGCTGAGATGTGCTTCAGATTGTGGCCTTTTTACTTAGGTGCTCTTGGGTTCTGTTTTTTTTTTTTTTTTACATTCTGCGTTTGGGTACAATAAACCTCAGGTCGCAGTGAATCCCTTCAAGAGCTGTCCTAAAGGCAAATTCATGAATGCTGTAGTCCAAGAATTCAGCATGACTACCAAGTTAAAGAGTTCTATTTGATGCTTCATCTAAGACAACATCTGGATTGTCATTGAATGATATCTTGATGATAGGTTCAAGAGTTCAAGAGGAATTGTTTGCATCAACTATTTGTGCTGAGGTTTAGATGATGCTTTGCCAGATTCGAGGACACAGATTGGCAGAATTTTGTGGAGAGAAGATAATAGAAGTTTTCAGTCACTTCAGACTGCTGACTTCTGCTCTGTATTTATGTACAAGAGTCATCAGTTTGCGTTTTATGAACAGTTTAATTTTCCTTTGGCAGCTGAGGTTGAGACCTTGGATGTTCATGTAGATCATGTCCTTTGGGGAGCACAAACGGATGAAAACATTCATCTCGTTCAACAGTTAGGTCAAATGATGCGAAATTCACTTTGTGAAAGTGGATTTTGAATATATTAAGAGTTCTGAATATGGTTCTTCAACATTTGAGAAATTTTTTTCCTCTGGAGATTGACAGACTGTTTAAAGTGCTCAGAGTTAATGGGTGTTCATAGCTGTTTTAATTGATGTCAAGTACTGTATATTATAAGAGTTTATCAAGTTTGCACTTCAATGCCAAGACATTCAACCTGACTGAATATACTACTGTCCATTCAAGTATGAAGTCTATTTTTTCAAGCACAGAGACATTAATAAGAATGTTTGTTTGAAGAACAGTTCATCGAGTTGCTTCAGACTTACAGTAAATTTTTTAGATTTAGTATTTTCTTTTCTTCAACATTTTCTGATCACTGCTGCATATATGGATGATTACTTTAATGGACGCAAATTTTGAAGTGCTTTGGCTGGTCGCTTAAGTGACTTATAGTAAAATTTGCACTAGTGTTTAAAATATAATAGTTAGAGATACATATGATATTCTTTTAGGTTTGCAAAATTTGTGAGAAAAAATATAAGGTTTTATTTCGTCCACTTTTTAAAATAAAAGGCTCTTAAAGCCTGCAAATTAAAAATTAGTAAATTAGTGTAAATAAATTTAATTTTGTTTTGTGAAGTAAAGTTTGTTGACCACTTTGCAACACGCTTTTAATAAAAGTTTCCTTTTATATTTCATTTATTGTTTGGATAGAGAAAATTTCTTTATTATCATAGGAGAATTAAAAATTTTGATCTACACATTTTATGTAGCAATCTTCAATAGCTACAAAGTATATAAACCAGGAACAGAATTCTAAAACTTTTTCCTCGGGACCCTAGGACTGTGTCACCGTCACCAGAAGTCGTGCCAACTTATCTATTTCTATTAAGATAAAGGATGGAAGAAAAAAGGAACACTATGCCAACTGAATTGACATTGTAAATTTTCATCTAGAATAATATATTTTACAGAATAATCTTTTATTCAGAAACATTCCAATTCAGTTTCTCTCAAAGTTCTATTCGTTAATTTGATTTATAATTTTTAAATATCTTTTTTATAATAGCTGCTTAAATTTTTTAATATTTGATACTGGCTTTCATTTCTTTATTTTCTCTATTATACATAAAAAGTACGCTGAGTGTAAAGATTGTAAAATCAATCTTTTCACATTAATTTTTGAAAAGAAATATTTTAAATATAAAATTTTGAATGTATACTATAATTTGACGTAATTTTTTAGTCAGTTTTATAATATTTCACAAATTTCTGTTTGCCTTCTTTACTTAAAATCTCTCATTTGAATACACTTTTAACTCTAGTTAGGCCTAAATGGTTTTTAATAATACTAATGATGATAAATTTTGTTACCAAGATTTCTTATTTTGAGAATTTTATTTCCTTTTCAGTGATTACTGTTACATCATCCCCTAGGATAACTATTTGCCTGCAATATTTTACTTATCTTGAATGTACATTGTCAATCTTACGATCGACAGCTGTAGGGTTCAACTTTCTTTAGAAATGCTTTGTATTTTTCCTAACAATAGTTTCAGTATAAGGTTAGTACCTACTACAGAATTTTTATATGTCAATTTCTGTAATAATTTTTTTTCCCCCTAATCGATGTGAGAATTGCACTCAATAAAATCCTTTTTATTCCTACTACTGAAATGTTTATTCTGTAAAATATAATTCCATGACATTTATAACAAAATAATTTTTAGCTAAATTTTGAAAAAGGCACTGCTTGCAAGCAACAGAGTACAGCAAACATGTCCCGAGATCGAAAGATCCCGACCTCCCGTTACTGGACAAAGAAAGATTTTCAATTAGAATAAATGATTGCAAAGTGTTCATGTAGTGTGTGCATAATGTATTTTGTAATGTAATTATATATTATTTAGTTTATATGGGTTTTGTTATTTGTGTAAATATATATATATATAAATATATATATATATATATATATATATATATATATATATATATGTGTGAAGGGAGAGAACACCTCATCTCCGCTGTACTCCGATTGGACTGCGCGCGCAACACAGAGTGGCGTGCCAGAGACAGAACACGCGGAACTACGATGAGAGAGAGACGGCGAAAGGAGTAGACGCATCTTTCGACCTTTTGTTTTGACGCTATTATCTAAACTTATTTTTTTCATTCGACGTAAATT
>JAGEOH010000738.1:20000-27500 GCA_032207245.1 Pardosa pseudoannulata | reverse complement strand
AACGCTCTACCTGGCCGTTGCCTCTTGGTATACCGGTAGTAATTACTGCGTGATCGATGTTTTCTTGGGAGCAATATTCAGCGAAATCGGAGGATGTAAAAGCTGAACCACGATCTGATATGATTCGTGATGGGTTACCAAATGTAATACTTTGCAGTTTGAGCTTTTCAATTGCATCGCGGGATGCTGTTGATTTGACGGGATATAACCACGTAAACTTGGTGAAAGCATCTACGACACTGAAAATGTATTGATAAGTCTTGTTCGTCGTCGGGAGTGGTCCTAGAAAGTCAATATGGTATGTTGATAATGGAATGTCACCTTTCGGAATGGAGTGTAAAAGACCTTCCTTCTTTCCGCGTTTTTTGTTACAAAGGATGCACTCGATACAATTGGCAATTACATTCTCAATCTGTCGTCGGGCTTGTGGAATGTAAAAATCTTGACTGAAAAGGTCTTGAGTTTTAGCAACTGCGAAATGGCCTTTGTTGTGAATTAAGCGTATGATCTCAGTTTGCATGATTTGGGGTACAACAATTAATTCACGATCTTTCTCGATTTTGTAAACAAGGTTATTTTTTAGTATATGTTCGGAGTCTTGTCCGGTTTTAATTAGGATTTTGAGTGTTTTGATGTAGTCATCTTCGCTTTGCGCTTTAGAGATTTGTGATGTAAGATCTGCATCAAGACATGTCGTTAAGTAAACGGGATTTCGACTTAAAGCGTCGGCATGTTGTAAAAATTTTCCAGGACGGTGTATAATTTCAAAATCGAATTCGTCCAAATACATTGCCCATCTGGCAATTTTGGGGGTAAGATCTCTTTTTTGCAATGTTTGCTGGAAAGCAGCGCAGTCAGTCACGATTTTAAATTTGCTTCCTAAAAGATAATTTCGAAATTTCTTTACCGCTTCAATAACGGCAAGTGCTTCAAGCTCGTAGCTAGAATATTTTGACTGCTGTGGCGAGGTCTTCCTACTCATATAATGTATGGGATGCCACTTGTCATCATCATCGGATTTTTGTAATAGGACAGCACCAAGGCCAAAAGAACTTGCGTCTGTGTGTAATTCTAGAGGTGAATTTTGGTTAAAAATATGCAAAACTGGTTGATTCGAAAGAGAATCCTTGAGGGCAAGAAAAGCTTGATGTTGTTCAGGGCCAAAATGGAAAGATGCGTCATTTCTGAGCATATCAGACAAAGGTCGCGCAATCAGTGAGTAATTCTTTATGAATTTTCGAAAATATCCTGTTAAGCCCAGGAAACTTTGAACCTGTTTCAACGTCTTCGGCAAAGGAAAATTTTGAACGGCAAGTGTTTTCGACGGTGATGGTTTGATTGTGTTATTCTCGATTACATATCCAAGAAATTCAATGCGGCGCTGTAAGAATTGGCATTTCTTAAGATTCAAAATTAAACCAAAGTCCGATGCTACTTCTAATACACGTTGTAATTTTTGGAGACCGTCGGCTTCATCCTGTGAGGGTATTATGATATCGTCCATGTAGATGATAACGATTTTTTTCACGAATGAGATCGCGAAACACTCTGGAAACAAATCTTTGGAAGACACTAGGACTATTGGAGAGACCAAACGGGACTTTCAAAAACTCATATTGGCCTTCGTGGGTGACGAACGAGGTGTATTTTGTGCTGTTAGGGTTCATCGAAACATGGAAAAAACCGTTCTTCAAATCAAGCGAGCTAAACACTTTGGCTTGTTGCAACTGGTCCAAAGCTTCGTCAATGAGCGGGATGGGAAATTTATCTCGAATTATTTTTTTGTTAAGGCGTCTATAATCCACGCAAAGTCGGTATAAGCCATTTTTCTTCTTACACAGAACGATGGGGGAAGCATAATCAGAACAACTATTCGCAATTATGCCAGCGTCTAACCATTCCTGTATCTGTTTTTTCAACAATTTTTTGTTCCGCAAATGGCAATCTACGAGGTCTTTGGGCCACTGGGACATCATCTGTCAAAATTAGAGTCATTTGTAAATCAGTTTGTTTAGTTCCACGAGGCTTGTAATTATTTATCAGGGTTGACAACTGTGTTTTGAGATTCGGATCTAGAATGTGACTCAAGTCGTAGGACGATGTATCTACTGAATCAGCTAAATATGAAAATGGGTATGCTGAATTGTCAATAAGTGCATTTTTACTCATTGTCGAATGTTGTTGGGAATTTATACGAGAAGTAATACAAGTTTGATCAACGTTGTGGGTTGGTGAACTGGTTACAATAAAAGTAGTAGTCTTCGTCAACGATACAACACCATGGGAAATATTCAAATCACCTTGCGCCAGTACATCAGCACCAATCAACATAGGAAATTGCAAAGCCGTATTCGGGACAACACAAATATCAGAATGAAATTCAAAACCATCGATAAAAATAGAAGCTGAAAATGAACCTAATGGTTTCACCGTAGTATTTCCTAAACCGTGCAACAAAACGTTTGACTCATCTAAAAAACAGTTAGGAACAATTTTTCTAAAAATCTCTTCCTTCAACAGTGTTTTGTTCGACGCAGTGTCAACAACAGCAGAAATTTGGATATTGTTGATTGTTACAGTCTTGGCGAATAAACTAGTAGAATTTTGGGGATGCACAATTGTAACATGTGATTGTACCTTCTTAGACGGACAATTAGCCGCTTTATGTGAACCAAATTGTTTGCATTCAAAACATTTCATTCCTCGGTCTTTATTAGGACATAAACTGGAGATGTGATTTCGTTCACCGCAATTGTAACATAATTTTTCCATTAATTTGGGTAAGCGTGGTGCAGTGTTACCAGCAAAAGTCTGAGGTTTTGAGGTAAAATTATTCTGATTATTTTTTTCTTCAGTAAAATTTTTACGATGATCTGTAGAAAATTTATTATTGAAATGCTTATGAGGTTTAAAAGAACGATGAAAATTATTTTCTGATTTGACATCCGCTAAATAAAGCTTTTCAAAGGAACGTAACTTTTGTTTAAATTCGGAAATATTAACACAACCATATAAAATTAGTTTAGCTTGAGAGTCTGGTAAACCGGAAATACAATACTCAATTAGCGATTCGTCATCAATGTTACCTTGACTCGCTAACGCACGCATTGAGATAAAATATTCTGTAACAGTTTCATTTCGCTTCAATTTTCGAGAACTAAGTATTTTATGGACATCAATGGATGAAATTTTTGTGCCAAATTCAGTTTTAAGGTGCTCTTTAAGATTATCAAAAGAAGTAATATTTTTCAAAGACAATACAAAAATACGAGCTGGATCAATTAATAATTTTTTTGTAATCAAAACTTTTTGTACGTCATCATTGAGACCGTAAGTAGAAAACAATTCTTCTAAATCAAAAATAAAATTGTTCAAGAATAGGCATCTTTTCCTGAAAAAGAACGTGTAATTTCGCTTATCTGTGGTAACAGAAACCAAAACGAATGACCGTCGAATCTGCTAGCTGCTGGAAAGTTCATATAATTGTTTGAATCACCACGAACAAGAACAGAATTTGTTTCCTTTCCATCGCAAAGGTCGACGCGAGAGGAAAATTGCTGAGACAGACTGTCTGCAACGTCGGTGGCTGTAGCAAGCTTGTGATGAGGGGGAGAAACAGATATTGGCGCTTTCGATTCATCACCGGAAATGATTTTGCCTGCTAAGTTTGAAGCGGTGGGAGAAGAAATACTTTCGGTTTGAATATCATCGTCGGAAGAAAAAATTTCAATCGTACTTCGAAAGGAGGTAAGATCAGACAGGAATTCAAAAATTCTGTCGCACAAAATATGTTCTGATCCGGTAAAGTCAATATGCAAGAAATTACACACACAAATAAAATCAGCTAAAGTGAATGTATCGAGAATTTTTTGTTTTCGTTTTACAACATCAAAATTTTCTGGGAAGTTAGTAAATTGTCTGAGTCTTTTACGTGTCGACCGGTCAAATGGTAGGTCCGACACGACGTCATTTAATAATTTAACACTTCGAGTACTTCCACATTTTAAAGATCGAGAAATTGATGGAATGTCATTTAGCGATATTGTCGCCATTTTTAAAATAATATGCAAAGGAACGGACTCACCAGAGTTGAATAGTCATGCGTCAAGTCGTCAGGAAATTGAACTCGTTCATGTCAGAATAATCCAGGGAAAAAAAAACAGGTCAAACAGTCTTATAGTCCAAACGGCAAAATAAAAATGTTCAAAAGGAAACGCAGGATTTCCAAGTCAGGAATCATCTTCGTAGAAGGCGTCGAAATCAAAAGCGCGTAGGTCGTCAAGAACTTCTGATACCATTATTTGTTAGGATTGAGAGAGCAATTCTAGGTTTCATGGACGTAACAATCGTTTATTACAAATACGGACGGTTACACAAATACAAATACATAAATTTACGTCGAATGAAAAAAATAAGTTTAGATAATAGCGTCAAAACAAAAGGTCGAAAGATGCGTCTACTCCTTTCGCCGTCTCTCTCTCATCGTTGTTCTGAGTGTTCTCTCTCTGGCACGCCACTCTGTGTTGCGCGCGCAGTCCAATCGGAGTACAGCGGAGATGAGGTGTTCTCTCCCTTCACATATATATATATATATATATATATATATATATATATATATATATATATATATATATATATATGTTACAAACTTTAAAGAGGCCAAACGAAGGACGAATGGTACAGTGCTGCTCTTGAACCGGAGTTCGTGGGTTCGAATCTCCTTGATGGCAGGGTTGTTCGTAGCTGTTCGGAATCGGCTTTAGGCTGTGTGCTTCCGTCTCATTCGCTTTCGTGAGGAAAAGAGCACCAAACTGTACCAAACTTTAAATACGCGTATTTTGGCGATATAGTTGGTGACCCATTGGGCGTGACCGGAAGTTCCTGAAACCTTCCACCTCCGGAACTTTCTGGGAAACTTCTAATACACTCTCCTTGATCTTGTGGTTCATTGATGGCGGAGTTGCATTTGTCCTCGCTGTATTTTCAGTGGTATCTGTCTAGTAATGGGCACTGAATTGTTCCAGATTGTACTGAATGGTTCTGGAATTTTCTAACTGTTCTTGAACCGTGAACTTTTTATTGTTCTGATAATAATTTCGTGTTTGTGTTTTCTCGTGTCGTTCAATTCCCGTACCTTCGAGGAAAGTTCGCACCAATATATTTCATACCCATTCATAGCCAGATAGTATTATCCCTTGATGGTGGAGTCGCCAAATGTCGCCAAATGTGTGGCCAGGTCTCCATGTTGGTCAAGCGAGTTCTTAAACGCCCTTTCGTGAACTAAACAGTGTGCAATGAAGCTGTTGCCACTGAATTATTTTAAAACTGGAGTATTGTTACTTACAAGGATCAATAACAGTCAAATATTCTAATCATACAGGGGGTTGCCAGAAAACGGAGATGCAGCCTAGTTTGTTTCATGGCTGATAGTTTAGGAATGTAAGGCCGAATGGGTTTGGTACCGGGTTCGAATCCCACTCCAGCACGAATGTTCGTAGCCGTTCGGATGAAGCAGTATCATAAACCCTTATGTAGCAGTCCAAACCAGTGAATGTAAAAACAATTTAAAGATTGGTTTAAATGGATGTTATAATTTCAAGCTTGAACGTTCGTCTAGACGTGAAGCCGTAGTGAGTCAAAATGGATCGCGCTGACATCGAAACCGTTGACCTTGGCTTTGAACTTTGGTTAACCGTTGACTTGGCCGTCTACTGTTTTGCTGGATGACGCAACGCTTAGAACGGATTCAGAACGTGCCGGAAATGAGATTCGAAGTGTCGAGTTGGGAAGGAACAAATTTCCCCTTTTCCTATCCAGTGGAATGTGTTTATTATCATTTCGTTCTTTTCTTTCCGGACATCGCTTGTTTAACGATAATGACCTTAAAAGGAGATAATGATGTCGTAAGGAGAGACGAAGGTCAGCTGCAAATCTTGATTTATGGCCGCCATTTCCATTTTTATGGAAGCCCAAAATGAGCTATAATTTTTTTGAGGTTGTTATTTCGGCTCCACCTCCTGTACTATTGATCCGCGCATGCTCAGACGGTCCTACTATCGATCCGACACTTTCGGCTCGCAAGTTGTTGCGTAATCGGAGTCAAACCCGGAATGATTTCTGTTTTTACTACACTTCTAACGTGTTGAAACGAGAAGAGCCTTCTTATTACCTGAGAATGAAACTGGCAACTGCCCAGAGTGTTTGACGTCACTGCGACTGCGTGGTCACAATACAATACGTTGCACTGAGATGTTCTCCTCCTCCTTTGAGATCGAGAACGTTCGATCTGTGCTGAAGGAGATGACTTTTTGCTTGAGAAAAGGTCAAACTTCTTAGGAAATTCACCGAATTTTTAAATAACATAATCTATTAAATGAATTTGCACTTACAAAAGCAAATAAAAATGGCTTCACTTAAACCAATATAGCTTAATTTCGAGTACACCTTAAAAAACACATAGCTTAAAGCATATAACCAATGGTTAGTTATATATCAGATTGTCGGTTTTTAAAATACGGTTGTCAGGAAAGCGAATAGAAAATTTAATCTTGACAGTGATTGGCTTACGTCAGAGTGACGCAAATGTAAAGAAAACTTCCATTGGTGAGAGATGATGCCACTAATGACGTCATCTCTCACCAATGAGAAGCTTTTAAAAATGTTCAGTATTCAAATTTTAAAATTATGCATAAGGTATTTATAAAAGCACAAGTTTTATTAAAAAAGGACATAAAAAAATTGTTAATCTAACTACTAAATAAGTTACAGCTTATTTGCTGACAATAAACTAAGAATCTGCTACTTATTTTCCTTCAGACGATATTTTTATTACATTTAATGCCAGAACTTATTTTCACGAATGACGTCACATAATTACAGATTGGTGGGAAAGAAATTGACCTTTTTACCAAACGATATTTTTTATAGTTGTCAGTATTAAAAACAAATAAAATTAAATCGTATTTTTATGTATGACGTCACAAATTAGTAATGGGAAACAAAAATGGCAAACTTTTTTTTTTTCAGAACTCCTTTCTTTTTATTTTCTATTTTTATTTGTTTTTCAATTGCCACTGCAGGAAAAAGTATTGTTAACGAATGACAATACTTAATTTATCGCAGATTAGTTCAAAATATTTTTCACCAAATGGTTTTTGTTTAATTGCCAGTGCAGCATACAGAACAAAATACACACAACACAGAATAAATACAAAAACGTGTCCTTAATGAATGACGTCAATTAATCACACATTAGTGAAGCAGGAGACAAAAATATTTCTGGAATCAAAAAGATAAATAAAATTGTGACTTCAGCTAATGATGTCACTTAAACACAGATTAGTAAGAGAGTAGACCTGTAATTTTCAGGAGTATCCCAAGTGTTGAGAAAAATACCTTCTAGGTCTCGATACGTGTTCTCAAAGAAAATAAATATTCGTTTTCGAATTGGATTCAATTTTCCCTGATGTGTTGCTATTATCCCGTTTGGGTTTCGAAATC
>JAGEOH010000737.1:0-27500 GCA_032207245.1 Pardosa pseudoannulata | reverse complement strand
ATCCAGAAACTAAGAAGATCGTTTCGAATCTGAAAAACCCAGGGCAGAAGATTTATTTCTAAAAACTCTAAAGGACTATCCTGACTTCATTAAGTACTTCGAGCATAAAAAACAAGTGGGTACTCAACTTGGGATGACAGAGGAAATTATAATAGAAGCACTCAACAGTGGCTTGCCCCCGTACTTAAGGAGACTGGCAGTACTGCAAGGGTTCGATACGACGGATGAATGGTTCAGAACCATGAAAAAGATCGAACCAGATAATTGTCAGCAGCCACCTACACGGCAATGGGACGCCCTGGCCAGGTACCCACACCAGTATCGGAGAGATGACCGCCGTGATGCGCCACACCAGTATCGGAGAGATGACCGCCGTGACCCGCCACACCAGTATCGGAGAGATGACCGCCGTAATCCGCCACACCAGGGAAGGAGTGTGACCCAGCCAAATCAAGGGCCGAGATACGAGTGACAACGATTCAACGTACAAGCTCGTTTTGACAATGTGCTTGTGGAGGCAATTTTAGACACAGCCTCTGATGTGACAATTCTCCCATCTAAACTATTTCAAAAATTAAAAAACAAAGTGAACTATAGTGCCAACACCCAGGCTCAACAGATAAGACAGCTACACGGCGCAGCCCATGTAAGTACTATCATTCATGTACTATTAACAATTGGAAGTATATCCGAGTACGTTAAAGTTTATGTTGTCGAATGCGAGATCCCATATGCAATTATTTCTTGTAACCATATTAGCCTTTTTCAATTAAGTTTAAATTTTCAAAATTTTAATGTGTATCAAAAGGGACGCAACATATCTTACAAACACGAATCTACTTCCAAAAATAATTATTATTGTCATGGGCATGATAGCGAATTAAGAACTAAAATTAAACAATGTCATTTTAATAATAATAATGGTCACAATGAACTGTATGATAATGATTTTAAGTGTCAGAATTATGTTTATAATGCTGAGAATAATTGCCAAGTTGATAACCATTATAAGTGTTCTGATTTTAATGAAAAATATAAATCTGATAATGAGTATAGCGATATTGATAATTTTCATGATTGTACTAAATTGACACTCAATTGTGAGAATGAGGGAACTATAATAAGTACACTAAATAACACTACATCAAAATGGAAGGATCCATTAAATAATGTACTTTCTGAATTCCCAAATATATTTGCAAAAAGCAAGTATGACGTAGGTAATATTAAATTGGACCCACCGCGTGTCAGGTTAACATCCCAAATTCCTGTATCCCAAAGGCCATATCGTTCATCCTTCAAGGACAATGATGAAATTAAGAAGCAAATAGATGAGTTACTAGCGGCTAACTTAATTAAACCATCCTGTAGCCCATACGCAGCGCCGATTACGCTAGTTTACAAAAAAGATGAGGGAGCCAAAAATAGATTATGCACAGACTACCGACGTTTAAATAGTGTAACTACACCTGATTGTGAAGCGATCCCTCGCATAGACGGATTACTAGATTTGTTGTCCAGTGCAAAAATTTTTTCAACACTAGACCTCGCATCAGGATACTGGCACATTAAATTACATGAAGAGGACACCGAAAAACTGGCTTTTACTTCAAATTTTGGCTTGTATGAGTGGTTGCGGCTACCCTTTGGATGGCGCAACTCGCCCGCAATTTTTCAGCGAGCCATACGACAGATTTTACAAAAAAATAAAATTGATTTCGCGCTTAATTACTTCGACGACATAATCGTCTATTCGCAAAATATTGACGAGCATATAAAACATCTAAGAAAAATATTCCAAATTTGCCAAACCGAAAACATTAAATTAAAATTATCTAAGTGTCAATTTGCCCAAACCAAAATAAAATTTCTCGGATATGAGATCGAAGATGGTACATTCTCACCTGCTAATACAAATGTCGAAACCATTAAAAAATTGATTCCACCAAAAAATGTTAAACAACTTCAGAGATTTCTTGGCAGTATCAACGTTTATCACAAATTTATTCAAAATTATTCCAGTATCCGAGCTCCACTAAATAACTTATTAAAAAAGAATGTGCCATGGAAATGGACCATCGATTGTCAAAACTCTTTCCAAAAATTAAAGGATGCACTAATCTCAAAACCTATTCTTAAATTGTTTAATCCCAATTATCCGATCCATCTGTTTGTTGATGCGAGTACAGCAGGTGTCGGAGCAGTGCTCAAACAGGTTCAGCCGGATGGAAAAATGTGTCCGATAGCCTTTCATTCCAGAACTTTAAGATCCTATGAAAAAAATTATACAATTTCAGAGTTAGAATGTTTAGCAATTGTTGATGGGGTCGACCGATTTCATTGCTATTTACACGGCACCCCTTTTAACATCCACACCGATCATTCAGCACTTGTCTGGCTAAAAACTATTAAAAATCCAACAGGTAGATTATTCAGGTGGTCCCTAAAATTGTCTATGTACCAATTTGAGGTGAAATATCAAAAGGGAAAAATGAATTATGAAGCGGACATGCTATCCCGCAATCCGACCTGCCACTTTACAACTATGACAGAAGCTTCACCAAAACAATTACTTGAACCGGACGAGATCGCAGAACATCAAAGAAACGAAAACACCAACGGGCCAAATTTCACCAAAATACAGAACTTATGGACAGTAAAGAAACAGGGTCTTACGAAAATAGTAGTCCCATCAACCTTACGTCTTAAATTACTGACTAAGGCACATGATGATTTTGGACATCCAGGTATCAAATCCATGCTAAATTTAATTTCCCCGTATTATTATTGGGCCGATATTATAAAACACGTTGTAAATTTTAATAAACACTGTGAAACTTGTCAATTCAATAAAAAGTCTACCCAGAAAAAAATTGGCTAATTAGAAGCACTCCCATTCGTTAGTGAACCTTTCGCACTATTAGCAATAGATACTGTTGGAGGGCTACATTATGCAGACTCCAAAAAACAATATTTACATATCATAGTCGATCATGCCACTCGCTTCGCATGGACATTTCCATCTAGAAGTATGACTACAGATACGTATATTAACTGCTTAAAACAAATATTCCAAATTCAAACACCAATTAAATTACTAAGCGACAGAAATCCAGCCTTCACATCACCAAAATTCAAGCATTTCTTAAGAAATAATAAAGTAATACAGTTGTTAACTTCACCTAATCACCCGCAGACTAATGGGAAGGTTGAAAGATTAAATCAAACTATAATCACACGCATAAGATGTAAGATAAATACTGACGCTAGGAAGATAGCTTGGACAAAACTCGTTGAACGTGTCACACATGAGTATAATAACACGCCACACTCAGTAACTAAATTCACTCCCGCGTACTTGATGTTTGGAAAACTACCTCACCTCCCACCCCTAGCAGTGCAAAATCACAGTTATCCTCCAGTCGAACAAGCTCGGGAAATAGCACTAATGAGGACCAAACAAAGTCACGAGGTCAATAAAAGAGTCTACGATAAAAAATTTAAATTACGTGAATTCAAACCAGGAGAGAAAGTAAGCCTACAATTGTTTCGTTATCCTAACACATCTAAACTAAATGCCGAGAGAATTGGACCGTTTTCTATAGTTCGTAAAATCTCAAGTGTTACTTATGAAATTGACAGGCAACAGCCAGGATCAAAGAAAATGACCTCCATTGTCCACTCCACGAGATTAAGACCGTTTGTACAACAGAGTGACTTCCATTTACAACCGTCAAAAATTCCAGTCAGGGTCTAGGGTCCGAAATATTGAAAACAAACATTAATGATTAGAAAGACAAAAAAAAAAAAAAAATATATATATATATATATATATATATATATATATATATATATATATATATATATATATATATATATATATATATATATATAAATAATAAGAAGAAATTGCAAAAAGTAAAAATTATCAAAATTTCTAAGTCAGGATTATGTAGCATACTGCGTTGTGAATGCCGCGTCCCTTAAGAAGCAAAGTAACCAAAAACGAAACTACCTTCCAATGTGGGTCAAAGAGAGAGTGACGTCACAACCGTTTCCACTAAGGAGCGGAGCGAGGGAGAATTTCTTCGTGCTCAATCAACAAGGAGGTGTTGGTTCAACCCCCATCCCTCTGTAGGTCATTAACCTCGTATCCCCACCGTTTTTCTCTCACAATTGAGAAGCGTCAATTCGTGTGTACTGTGTTGTTTTCTTTGTTATTTGTTTTTGTACATGAAGTCTATTCTTCCTATTAAGTTATAACGATATGTTGCCAATTTTGTATAGGATGTTTTGAACAATTTGTAGTATATTATTTTTATTATTATTATTATTATCAAGTGTTATTCTAGATCGTATTACCTTTCTGTATTTTAAACTGATTAGTGAATGTGAAATTTATATTAATGAGCAAATCCTAGACAGATGATTATTAAGGTGTCAAATATTTTTATTAAATTAAAATTAACATATTTTTAATAGAGAAAAAGTACCATGTTTTATTAGGTTAAAATGACCTAGTTACATAAGTAAAAACAATCGAATAAATGGTCTCATTGGATAAGAGAAGGTTTAATTATAATAAAATGGGTGAAAGAGAAAGGTCGAGTGTGAGTAGACATGAATTAAAATCTAAATCACGGGTCTAAATTATAGGAACCGATGGAGGCAGGCAAGCAGCTAGCTTGAAATCTAATACAAGTTACCTAAACAAGCTGTTTTACCATGGGTCACCTACCTTTATATTTAGTTGGCAAAAGTATGAGGACTAGAAGTTAAGTACACATGAAAATTTATAGGCAGGCCAAGCAGGAGTGATCTCTAATTAGAGCACCACCTACTTTCGTCATTTGTCTCGTAGCTTTCCCACGGACATGTGTGAATTGTGTAACACACATCTTCTGAGAGGAACAGCCAATTTTCAATCATGTGTACTTTAATAGATAAATTATGGAATGGCGAATGTTACGTAAAAGATAGATTTGATGGGAATACATCTGACGCACTCGATCTAGCTCAGTCCTGAGATCATGAAATTAAAGAAAGAATGAGAATTAAATGATAACAAATAATTAAGAAGTAAATTATAACATCTGAATTAAAAAACAATGAAGAATTGTTGAAATTGTAAATATTAATATTCCTGTCTTGTTGAAGAAATTGTAAAATTGACATAATTGACAACCATATTTTTCTATGTATACTGTCTACCTTTGAAAACTATATGCCTCATTGTTATATTTATCATCGAAAAAAATGGTCGGGACTAACAATTAAAGTTAGAGAATACTTGTGTCTAAAATTATTTTTGCAGAAAGGTTTGAGTAATAGAATAAATTTTGATGTCATATCATTTTAGGAAATTATTATTGTGTGTCTTCTTATATTTTAAGTCATATGTCAATTAAGTAGGAAGAAACTAATTACGTTATATTTGTATTACTGTGTTTTTGTTATTATTATAGTGTTATTGTAAGTACGTGATTTATATGATATATCACCTGTAATGAAAATGTGTTACCTGATTATTGTAAGAAAAAGATTCTGTATGTATTCAGCTATATTCAAAATGTAAAGGAAGTACGTTCGACGGTCGAACAAAACTTGCAGATTTGTCCGCCCTTTTTCAGAAGGGGGGAATATTGTAATATAGGAAAAAACAGATCGAGGAATATTTTAATGTAGGGAAAACAGATCGAAGAATAACACCCCCGAGAATAAAAATTAATAGAGAAAACCCCTAAGTTTAGGAAGCAAACAAAATCGGAGACGCATCTGAAACACCTGCATCCCATAAACAGCAAATCTTAATCCCCCTTTGACGTTACAGAAATCGTAAGTTAAAGAAGTTAATCCCAGTCTGACACTAGACTGTCAAATAATTTAAGTTCCCCCAACATGTGGTGAAAACATCTCAAAACAGACCCCACGTTGTCTGTCCAAGCGAGGCGGGAAAGCAACGGCCAATAGGAAAGATCCTATAGCGCCCAGCACACGCCCTCAGGGAATCTAAATGGTCACACGCAGAGCCCCAAAGAACCCCCCCCCCCAAGGAAACCCCCTTTGGATAGGAGTTTTTAGTTTTAAGAGTAAGACATTCATTCGCATTTCTAGCTCAGTAGCAGACGCTCACCGTTTTAGGCTAGCATCTTAGAGTACAGATCTGCAAGCAATATACTTCCTCGTCAATATCATGTCTGGAGAAGAATAAAGGATAATTTGAAAAACAACAAATGGCCCGACTGCATTTTTGATACCCAGGCATGACATATATATATATATATATATATATATATATATATATATATATATATATATATGTATATATATATATATATATATGTACATATATACATATATATATATATATATATATATATATATATATATATATATATATATATATATATATATATATATATATATATATATATATATATATATATATATATATATATATATATATATATATATATATATATATATATATATATATATATATATATATATATATATATATATATATATATATATATATATATAACTTGGGAGTGAGTTTTCAGCCTAGACATTAAGCGCCTGAGTTTAGTTTATGAAATTGTAAGAACTTTAAATTTAGTATGTTAGTAGATATGCAATTTCTTATTAAATAAAAAAATGTATTTGAACCTTAAGCCATGTTCACAAGTGTCAAGTAGAGTGTTATATGGCCTGCCTAAAAAAATATTTTTGAACTATAAGCCATGTTCACAAGTGTCAAATAAAGGGTTATATAACCTGCCTCTACACATGCATAGTCTTACTATACTTGATTCAACTATAGCTTGAATGAATGCGTTTACACATAGTCAAGTAATGAGTCATGAAACTCGCCTCTAAAGAAGAAATATTCCACATTTTGATTTCAAGGAAAATTCCACATATCTTTGTTTATATTTTAACGTCTATTTAAAGGAACAGTTATGAGTTTTGAAAGCCTGTAAGTTTTTAATAAATCAATTTAAATATGCATTTTTCTGTATACAATTCAGAATAAAGCAATAACAGTAAATGCATGGTTTAGTATTTTAAATGTTTATAGTCCCCTAAAAAATCAGTGTTATCATACTTTAAAATATATTTCATGACTGAAAATTATTTTGGTAATATTGCATATAAAGCACAAAATTACTCTGGCTATTTTAAAAATGTTTTCTTTCCCAAATTTTCCTTTAAACAGGTTTTAATTTTTTAAAAGAATTTTATACTCATTTCAGCATTTTTCAGAAACCGTCGTGAAAATCAGCATGCTACTGAACATAAATTCAAAGCAGCAATCATAAAGGTGGCTAGAGATGATAATGAAGGTGAACCTGTTGACCATAGTTTGGTTTGGAGCTTTACGGTCAACTTTTTTCGAATACGACGGTCAATGAGAGCGGGACCTACTGCTTAAAGACGATTACGGACTGATACGAACATTCATACCATAGTTGAATTCGAAAACTGGAACTCTGCTTCCTGAAAGCCAGAATCTTAACCATTCATCCTCAATTCCAACATAAAAATATTTTGGATAACGCTTTATTTTTAATGTCCTACTCAATAAATTTGATTTGATTCTCTATTATTCTAAAATTTTATTTATGCTTTAATTATGTTGAATATTTACTTCAGTGTAAATATTCTTACAGAACATATATAACTTACAAAAGAATTTTTTATTCTGATTTTATAAGAAATGTAAAATTTTAGATTTGTGGTATTAAGGAAATAAATGAAATTTACTATTTTATTTCTTTCCTAACTAATTATTTGTAAGTCTAAAGTGTTTGCAATTAAATGTTAAGTATAGGAATTGAAATTTTAGTTTTTGAAACATTTATCTATAGATCACATTTAATAATAGAAGAGTCTATGTTACGGTATACTGGTTTTATCTCTTAAAAAAGAAAATATTTTTCATTCAAAAATTGTTGAAATAAACTTTTTTAGAAAATGTTTAAAATATTTAAAATTATCACAGATTTTATTGAAAAAAATTCTATAATTCTATTTTTCATGTCAGGTACAGATCCCAATCAGTGAAAGGTGCTTGACTAATAATCATAGACCAAACACCTCCTTTCCATCTCGCGACGTCGAGCCGATTACCCTCTGCGACGTTGGAGAGTTGTTGTTTATGGTCGCAGGCAACCGTCCGGGCGATCACCGCCGCGGCGTGTTTCAGACAGTTTTTCCGATCATTTACCGATGTTTATGACCAGAGGACGACTTAGTACTAATCATTTCCCGATATGTTGCCAATTATTTCCCGATACGTTGAATAAATGGGCGACCTAATAGATTTATTATTAAATGCTTTTAAATTATTTAATTCTATGTTTTCTAATGTATTAAAAAAATTTCCTTCCAGAAATTTGCTTTATTTCCTTGAATTAAAAATGAATTTTTAAAGTAAAATATTTAGTTCTAAAATAAAAGAAACTTAACCATTTTTGTGTGAAGTTATATACAATTTTAATTTATAAACATAGAAATAAAAAAAAGGTTTATAACTATTTTCAAAACTTTTTTGTTATAATTCAGAAATCATCCAGATTTCTTCTAGTTTATTTAAAAGTATTTGAATTTTTAAGATTTTTCAGATTTTCTTGGGCATAACGACCTTTTTTTTATTTTTGAGAGTGTATAATTTAAAAAAATGTTATCTTGTACTGCAAATGTACTGTAGCGTTCCAAACCAAAACCATCATATGCCTCAGAAAATATTTCTATAAAATAATGGTTTAGTTTTCTCAAGGCTATTTATTTAACAAAATTTGAATTTCTTTAATTAAAAAGCATATTTAAAAAAATTATCTTGCAATATTCCAACTAAAAAAAAGAGTAATTTTAAAATAATAGTTTAATTTTCTCAATGTTATATATTTAAGAAATTTGTATGTTTTAATTCAAACGCATATTTCAAAAAGATTTCAAGTAATTTTCCCTTGCAGTATTGCAAGTAAAAAATATAATAATAGCAGTTTTAACTTAGTATTTCATAGTCAGCTTAACACTGAAATTTTAGTAAAAATAAAAATCAGTGCTTTATTTCAATAAATGAACACAAAAACTATCTTGAATAGAATAGAACTTGAAAATACAGCAAAGAACCTTCATAAAAATTTCCCTATAGATCAGAAACTATTTTTTAAAGCATTAGTTTTTCACATCTTAAAACATTTTTATTGTTTTTCTCTCTGTTCTTCAAAGCAATAATCCAATATCCAAACAAAAAGTAATTTAAAACCAGTATATATGAGATCTAAACAAAAATGTACACACTTCAATCATGTAATTCATCTATGAAATATTATCTGTACCTGACATGAAAAATAGAATTATAGAATCTTTGTAATAAAATCAGTGATAATTGTAAATATTTTTAACATTGTTTTAAGAAGTATATTTCAACAATTTCTGAATGAAAAATATCTTTTAAAGGATAAATCAAGCATACCTTAATTTAGACTGTTCTATTATTAAATGTAAACTATAAATAAATGCTTCAAAAACTAAAATTTAAATTCTTATCCTTAACTTTTAATTACAAATATTTTAGACTTACAAATAAACAGTTTAGAATTCTATTATTTAATGTAAATTTCCTTTATTTCCTAAGTACCGCAAAAACTAAAATTTTACATTTATTTAAAAAACAGAATAAAAATTTATTTTGTAAGTTGTATATGTCCTGTATGAATATTAACATTTAACTAAATAAATATTCAACATGATTAAAGAATAAATAAAACATTTAAAAAAGTAGGGAATCAAATCAGACTTTATTGACAGACACATTAAGAATAAAGTGTTATTTACATTGTTCGTCTTATTAGAATTGCAGCCGAATGGTTAAGGTACTGACCTACGATACCGTAGTTCGTAGGTTCGAATCCCACTATGGAATAGATGCTCGTAGCCTTTCGGAATCAGCTTTAATCAGTAGGTTTTGTTCTCGTTATCCGTCGTGTTGCAATATTTTTTTTACCGTAGAGCTCCAAACCTTACAGAAATCTTACAGAATAACCATAGTTATATGGTGAAGATGTCCTATCCAACGATCCTTCACAAACCATTTTTTTATTGCTGCTTCAACTTCATGTTCGGTGGCATGCTGATATTGACGATTGTTTCGGACAAAAGCTGAAATAAATATAAAATTCTTTAAAATGAGACAAAAAATTAAAACTAATTAAATGAAAATTTGAAAACATTTTAAAAATTACCAGAATAGTTTTGTGCTTTATATGAACTATCACAAAATAATTTTCAGCCACAAAATTTATTTTACAAGTAGGGTAGCTGGGATTTTTAACTGGGTCATTAAATCACTGGGTCTTTTAAATCACATTTTTTGTGCATTTATAGTTATTGCATTATTTTGAATTGTATACAGAAAAATGTATATTTTAATTGATTTATTAAAAACTTACACGCATTGAGAATATATAAATGTATCATTAAACAGACTTTAAAATTTACACAAAGAAATGTAAAATTTTAATTCACATTTTGTATTAATTCTTAATTAATATTTTTTCCTCAACCAATAATCTTAGCAGTGATGATTTGTTATGTAGCTGCTGAGCACAGCACATTGAGAAAAACAAACAATAATAATAATAATAATAAATTCTGCTTCCAGTTCCACAAACACTAGCGATTATAAAAGAAAAAAACTTAAAGTGTTAGTGCTCCTAAATTAGAGATATCTCTTTCGACAACTGCTACCGAAGAAAATATCATAGGAAACAGCTCATAAGTTTTTATGATTGAAGTCTGTAGCTAAGAAGCATATAAATTTTCCACTAAAATTGTAATAATTTCTTTAAAATTAGAAGTAGTAAACAATGGTAGACATACTTGAAATCGATGTTCCATCCTTTCAAATTGTTTCCCATTATAGATATGATTATGGATTACTCTATAGCTGGAAATGAAGGTAACTGAAATGAAATAAATATTTCACAAATTAACTTTATTCTTACAATAAATCAGTAGGTAATACATTTTAATTATTTGAAGGGAAAATCATTACTTTTAAGCAACTATTGTAAATATTCTATATTTTCCCGCCAAAAGCTAGCCCCCTCTCCAGGAATGTTGGGTGCATCTTTTGGAACATATACTTCTCCTCTCTGAAATGCAGGGAAATCCTTACCCTCCCCCCCTCGGAGTGGAGGCGAAGTTAAGCGCCTAACTGGAGAGAGGCTAGGGGGCCTGGGATTGGCTATCAAGGCTTTGTCCGAGGAGGTTATTCTCGGACGGTTCGAAGTTCGTGACCCGGCGTTCGGGGAGAAGGATGCTTGATTTTCTCGAAGTATGTTTGCGCCTAGAGTAACGGAGTTTTTTAAAAATGCTTATAATGCTCCTTGTAGATAAATGTGTAAATAGTGATGAAATGTACATAGCTGTGAGTGTTGGAATATACCCCAGAAAATCCAAGAAGCTTGTCTCGGCTCGCTTACTACGTCACAGCTATTAAAGTGGTGGTAGCGGAGTTATGCCACTGAAGATTTTCCTGCCAAAGAAGAGTTCGTTGGGTCAGCGTCCATGCTGAAGGCGGCAATCCTGCCGGTGAAGGGAGACATACATCTCGGTATATTCAGCGCCCTGCTGGAGAGATAGATAATCCTGTTGGAAAAGAAAGTGGTTAATTCATCGCCCTGCTGAAGAAGGCAATCCTGCGTAAAAGAAGGGACACCCGTCTCAGGTTAATTCAGCGCCCTGCTGAAGAAGGTAATCCTGCCATAAAAAATGTGACACCAGTCTCAGTTTATTCAGCGCCCTGCTGTAAGGAGGCAATCCTGCCGGAAAAGAGTACTGTGTTTAAATCAGCGCCTTGCTGGACTGTAGAAATCCTGCCGAAGGAGGAAAGAAAGGAAGGAACAACCTGTGCCAGAAATTCATCTTCCTGCTGTGTACGAAACTTTAATAGACTTTGTGTTCATCTAAGTAATTTAAACTGTTAAAATAAACTGTGCAGAGTTAAAAACCGGATGCCCAGAAGACAACAAAGTGTAAGTACCATCCTTTGTTTTTCTGGCTATTTAAGACTTGCTAGAGTGCTCAAATTAGAAATTTAATTGTGTAATATGTTTTTATTTTATATTTAAAACTTGGATTTAAATTGTTTTGAATTAAGTTAAATAATTAAAATTTGTTTAGAATTGTAAATTTATAGTTAAGTAATCTAATATTTATCATAAGGTATTTAAACTTTCAAAATTTAAGCATGGCATTTTTAATGCGGAAAGAAAAGATGTTTTTTTGAAATTAGCAGCTGATTTCGGTGTAGAAGTTAGCCCAGAAATGACGAAATTTGAAATCAAATTTTAAATTATCCTCAATGAGAATTATAATGAAAGCGACATTTTAAACTCTTTAGAGTCAATTAAAGAGGAAGAAGAGAAATTAGAGGAAAATAGAAAATTAGAAAAAGAAAGGGAATTTGAGTTACAAAAATTGCGCCTTTCTAACGAAGCTAGCAGGGAATCGACTCCCATATTATTAGAAAATTCTTCTCATAGGGAGATTTCTAATATGAAAAAATTACTTCCGAAATTCGATCCGGAAGAAACGGATATTAGCTTTTACCTAGCCTTGTTTGAAAGACAGGCAAAACATGTAGAAATTGAGCAATCTGAGTTGGCGTTTCAGTTGCTAACCTTATTACCCGTTGATTTACATCAACTAATTTTAAGAGAATCGGAACAAGATTCTCAGGATTATAGTAAGGTTAAAAAAATTGTCTTAGATAGATTTAAACTCAGTCCGGAATCTTTCCGTCAAAAATTCGTACAGCATATTCGTAGGCCCAGTAGCCGTGGAAAGATTATGCTTACGAGCTTCAAATTTATTTAGAAGGTTGGTTAGAAGGTCTCGAAATAACGAGTTTTGAAGAACTAAAGGCACTAGTCATACCTGACCAGATGAAAAAAAAAAGGTTCCAGCAGAAATTAAAGACAGGTTAATAGAGAGCTGGGGATCAATAAAGTCACCCTTTACATTAGCTCACAAAGTTGATCATTTAGAGTCTGTGACTAAAATAGTTAGGAAATCAAGTAATGCGGGAGAAATGAGAAGTTAGTGGCATAAAAAAGAACCAAAAGACAAAATTAATAACAGAGAACAAGTGAAACGGGAAGATATTGCTAAAAGGTCTCCAATTAAAGACTCAGAAAAGGCAATAGAATTTGAAAAACGAAAAATTTTCAGGTGTTTTGTTTGTCAGAGTCCGGATCGCCTCAAACCAAACTGTCCTTTCCGAAAAGAAAATAATCCCGAGTTATCAAATAGGCTTAAAGTCATTACAGTGACTCCCTTTATTAGTGATGGTTTCGTAAACAATACGAAAATGCAGATTTTGCGCGACACTGGCGCGTCTATAGATTTGGTTCCTCGAAAGTATATTTCCCCCGGGAATTTCACGGGTGAAACAGTCTGGGTAAAACAACCTTTAGACTCTCGTCCAAAATGTTTACCCGTAGCTCAGGTATGGGTAGGTACCACAAAGGGACCCTGCATTCGCACGAAAGCGGCAGTTATTGATAATGAATTAGATTCAGGTATTTATCTTCTAGGAAATCGTTCAGCGATACTTCTTGCTGAAGTGAAAGGAGAAAATAATCAGAGTATCAGTGAGATGACACATTCGCAGGGGAGGGAGAAATTGTGTAGAGAAGAAGGGGAAGAACTAAAAGGGGTAAATTCCACAGTAAAGTCAACAGAGGAACTCGGTTCGGTTTCAACGCGGAATACAGAACTCAGAAGTTCCGAAAAGTTTGAGCAGTCCGTCGCGAAGCAATGTCAAGAATCGGAAAAGTGTTTCCAGGATTTGGTATCTCTGAAAAATATAAGTGAAATTGCTAACGAGAAAGAAATCGATAATGTATCCCGTAAATCTATAGAAATTTCACCTTCTGAGTTAGTCTTAAAGAAAAATTTGAAAACCCCAGAGATCACTCAAAATAATATATCCTTTGACTTAGGTAATTATTTGGGTTCCCCTGGTTTTATTAATTATAAATATGGAAAATTAAATCATCAGAAAGGTTTAAAGGTAGCTGAAAATGACTTTAGTCCAGTTGAAAGCATAGTTGTAGTTGGTACACCAGCAGCTGATCTGCATACTTTTGGTATAGGTGTTTTAGAGATGACAGTAAAAGGGAATCATGAGAATGGTGGTAAAAGTCAAGTGGAAGAATTTGTGAGTAAAAATATTGACACCTTAGAAATTTCCCCTCAACCACATATTATTAAAGAGTGTTTAAAGGAACATTCTTCAGAACAACTGTCCATTCAGCGAGATTTATTCCAAGCTCTAATATCTGAAGTTCAGTCTTTAAAACAATTAACTGTTAATGTTATAGTCATCACTTCAGAATGTCAACCAGATCATCTCACTGATAAAATTTCATGCACTAGAGATAATTATCAAAATACTGTTTTGGCATACATGCCAAGTATAAGGGGTAAATCAGAGACCTCAGAATCTCTTAGTCAAAGCCCAGAAGTTGGAAACCTACTCGATGTCAGAAGTAGAATTTTTACTGTTATATCAAATGCTGTGACACATTGCTCTGTTGGGAAGCAAAGGCGGATCATTTCTAAAATGTCTGATTCAATGAAGGAGTTATCTCCTGAAATTTTGGAGGTAGAAACAAGAGTAATTGGAAATATTATGTTTAATGTAAAGCCGCTATAACATAGTGAAATCTTAATGATGACTACTCTCTTCAGAATAGTTGACAAAATGACTAGACATTTGTCAGGTGCGGTCACTTAAATTACATGTTTATATCCTTTGTCAAAATTCAGGTATATTAATGTGTCTGATGAAAAGTATAGGACTTCTAATGTTTAAAAGATATTTTTACAATTATTTTCATTTGCTTATATATAGAAAGGTATTAATTAAACTGTGTTTGCATGAAAAGTACTACTTTGATATTTAATTGTGTATTTTGTATTGTAGTGTTATTTTTTAGTTATGTGTACTGAAATATGCAGTCTAAGACTTAAATTAAGGCCACGGTAAGAGCGCGAATGAAGCACTCTAGCAGCCTAAGGCCAGAGGAATATAAATATAGGAAGGGACTAGCTAGAAGTGGTCACACTTCGAGGAACTGTTCGGTCTCATTTTATCTCCCCCACCCCCTCCCAAAGGCTCCGGTTGCCGGGGAGGTGCTGTAAAATATTCTATATTTTCCCGCCAAAAGCTAGCCCCCTCTCCGGGAATGTTGGGTGCTTCTTTTGGAACATATACTTCTCCTCTCTGAAATGTGTTGAAATCCTTGCCCCCCCCCCCCTCGGAGTGGAAGCGAAGTTAAGCACCTAACTGGAGAGAGGCTACGGGGCCTGGGATTGGCTAAAAAGGTCTTTGTCCGAGGAGGTTCTTCTCGGACGGTCCGAAGTAAATACTGATGAAATGTACATAGCTGTAAGTGTTGGAATATACCCCAGAAAATCCAAGAAGCTTGTCTCGGCTCGCTTACTACGTCACACTATAAAGGGGAAAATATTTGTTTATTTTCAGTTTACCATGTCTTTTTCTATAACTATCTAAATTGTTTGAAATTTTAAGCATTGTTCTATATGCTAATTTAAACCTTTTCCTATGTTTACTTTAGTTCTATATTTACTTTTGTAAAGTACATATTTTTAAAATTTCGCTGCAGTTTGAAGAGATACATAAAATAATATAAAGTGAACTACTACTTATTTTAAACAATTAAGTGGAAGAGTTAAATAAATGTATATGCGTTGATATATGCGTCGAGTTTCTAGAAAAATTTGACAATTTTCTTCAGAAATGATTTCCGACTTACCGCACTTCTGGCTTTTAACAAATTTATTAAAATCAAATCTATCAGAACGATGAATGTAAAATACCGAACATATCCTGTCCTAAACACTCTTGTCACAGAACAGCTGCCATAATTAACATGTGCTAAATTAAACACCTGAGCAAAATATATTACGAATTTTACACCAGAAGAATGAACGAATTCTCACATAAAGATCATAAAGTATTTAAAAATTACATTATAAATTTTATAAATTCCAAATAATTTTTTAATCTGAAAAAATTAGAATTTGTTAAATGCTCTCAAAACTAATTACATATAGGGTTCATCATAGCATTATAACATACTTTCATGATAATCTTAAATCAAAATGTACAATAGTTCTTGTTTAGAGGCAAATTTCTTGAATCAATACTTGACTATGTGTAAATGCATTCATTCAAGCTATAGCTGAGTAAAGTGAGACAAAACTATGCATACGTAGAAACAGGTTACATGACCCTCTACTTGACACTTGGCTTTAGTTACAATTACAGTTTTTCTTTGATAAGGAACTGCATAGCTATTAACATACTTTGAATATCTTACAATTTTATAAATTAAACCCAGGGTATAAATATCTAGGCTTAAAACATACTCACAAGTTATATATATATATATATATATATATATATATATATATATATATCTGTGTGTGTGTGTGAGTGTAATTAAGAATTCCTCATCATAGAAAAATGTTAAAAAATGATAAGTAAAATAAACAAATTTTTGATTTTTGAATTCAATTAATTATATAATAACATGCATACCCTACTTTTTTTTTAGAAAATTGAAAGAAATAACAATGAAGAACTTTTTACAAACATAATTCTTATCTCTTATGTATCTGTTTCTATATGAGCTTATAATATTTTAGTATAGTCAATAGTACTCAAAAAAAATTTTTAATTATTAAAATCACTTTACAAAAACCTGAATGCATAAAACAAGATAAGTGGAGTATTGCTTATAGATTATATAAATATATATGTGTGTGTATTAAAATTAAGTTTCAAATAATTTCATGTTGCTGATTTTCTCTTATTTAAATCATCTTTATCAAGAGTTTACAAATAATGCTCACGTATAATCGTTTTAACTATTATTATATCATCTAAATTTTTATACAGAATGGAACTTCCGTGCAAGTTGGCAAGTATGTATTGACAGCTATCGATTAGTGCAAATGCTATTATTCATATTTTACTGATTTAACAAAAAATTTCTTACTAAATAAATAATTTTAAATAACAAATACACAATATACAAATGCAGGATAAGAATAATAAAATTGCACTAACCCCGTTTTCTTCTTCAAATGTTCTGCAAATCCAAGATGGTTAAACTGTAGCGCAGCGCTTGTTTATTCTATGTAGCGGAGTTGATCACACTTAATGGAATGAACCAATTTCTTCTTTGCGCCACTAGTTTAAAATTTGTAGCGCCATCTAGGAGGCATTTTTTTCGGATGTCGCACCAATCACATTAAGAAACCTCCTAGCGACTAATCAGAACTTGACATCGCCCCACACTTCCGGCGAGCATTCGATATGAGGAGAAAGAAAATCGAGGGGCGATGTCCCACCGACACAAAATCGACCTTTTAAAAATATGTGCGAGCTTTTACTAATGAAAGCTATGATTAGCGGAGCATTAGGTGACCATCCTCGCTTCTTGGGAAGATTTTTCACAGATTAATTACATGACTGAAATGTGATCATTTTTGTTTACATCTTTATACTGGTTTTAAATTGCAGTTTTCTTTGGTTAATGGATTATTACTTTGAAGAGCAGAGATAAATACAATAAAATGCAATATTCGTACCGGTTTTTTCAATTCTCTTGGATTATCCAATTTCACTTTTTTCCATTTTACTATAAGGTTTTCAGTTTTTCGTTTCTTCTTGGCCCTTGGACCCGGTTTCTGAAATTTGTTTTCATAATACATCTTTTTTTAAAATGACGTCGACCATTCCACACACATCGAATGGCGTAACAGCATCTAAATATTTACATCAAAATCGTCTTCATCGGTTATATTACAAGGTTCATCGGAGTCTAACTGGCAAATATCTATATATTCTAAATCAGAAAGTGAATGAGTTTCTAGAAGGGCCAGATCATCTTGTATTGTAAATCATCTTTCAGACATGTGTTAAATTTATGAAAACTTGATAAATGAAACATCTAGAAAGCACATATGCACCTTTTTCACTGTTGTCCAACAAAACTAATAAGAAAAACTCTATATTAAAGGAAACTGATAACTATTTCAACAAGCATATGCAATAAGACACCTTTTATATGAAATTGCTCGTCTCCAAAAGCACAGGTGAAAGTCCCCTCCCCTTCCAACACACACATGTTCAGCCACCTTATCAAAAAGAATTTCTTTCTATTGTTTTACTCTACTAAAGTGAACATCAATGTCAAGTGTCAATATTATAATCCTTTCAAAGTACTGCAGCTTCCATTATTTATTTCCATCTATTTATTTTATTTATAAAAGTTGCTATTCTTATCAGATTGCAAAATAAAATAATGTTTGCAATATCACACAATGCTTTGCACATAATGAAAAATGAACCCTTGAAACGCCAATGTTCCAATAATGGAACATAGACAAAATAACGTAAATTTTACCTTTAAATTTAAAAACAAAATTTTGTTTTTGTTGTATTTCCGTAGGATATGTTGTCTAATGATATATTATAAAATATTGCGTTTTTTCCATATAAACTGGAATTTTGGTAAATTTAATTGTAAGAGAGAGTAAAATTGACAAAATATAGTAAAATTTAAAAAATTGTAAAAAATAAATAATTATCTAAACAAAATAAAACTTATTGTAAAAAATACGGTATAATGTCATGTTTAATTGTATGTAAAAACGAAATTGAATTTTTTACATGTGAAATTTTTATTTTAAATTCATGTTTCACTAAAGGAACTTTGGTTAAAACTGTATATGATTTCACACAAAAATGCTTACGGATTTAATTTTCTTTTATTTTAAAACTAAATATTTTACTTTAAAAACTCAATTTTAACTCAAGGAAATGAAGCCATTTTCTAAACGGAAACTTTTTTAAGACATTAGAAAACATAGAATTAAATAATTAAAAAAACGTTTAATAGTAAATCTATCAGGACACCCATTTATTCAACGTTTCGGGAAATGATTGGTAGTAAATCTTCCTCTGTTCATAAACATCGGTAAATGATCCGCAAAACTGTCTGAAACATGCGACGGCGATGATCGCTCGGCGTTTCGCCGAAGGCCATAAACAGTCACGGTTCAACTTCGCCGGCGGTAATCGGCCCGACGTCGCGAAATCGAAACGCGATGTTTGGCCAATGATTGGCTAACGATTTTTTGTTTCTTGGAATGTGGGTATGCACTCTTTTTAACGGCGCATACTTGGATTAAATACTGTGTTGCAATAATAACTTAGTGTACTGTAACACAATGTATATTAACCCTGCTGTTCTGTCCGAAACAAAATTTACATTTCTATAAAAATATAATTCTGGGATATTTACATGAGACTTCTTGATATCATTGGTAAATAAAACAAATATGTTCTAATAGAGGGATTTATGTTTATTTGCATCTCGAAGAAATATTTTCCAATTTATACCTAATGTATCTTTTAGATGAATAGGACCCAATGCAAAAAAACATTTATATTTACTCATATATAATCATATTTGTATGAAGTAATTAAAAAGAAAAGTATAACAATAGTTTCTTTAATTTATCCATTTTCAAAACATGTTTCATTTACGTAAGTGTCTGGTCACATCAAAACAGAGAGCGTGCAAGGTCAAAAAGTTCACCTTACCAAAAAGGTGTGAGGGGGGGAGAAGGAGGAAACCATTTGCTCTTATTGCAGAGTTTCTTATTTTATGCTCTGTTTCACTTCCTGATATACTATAAAAGAGTTGGGCCTGTGAATGTAAGAGAGAAAATGGTGAACCGCATAAATTTCAGTCAAGCAGATATAGCAAAACTAGTAGAAGCTTCTGACAGCGAAGAAGAAATTTTCGAGATTGTAATTATACTAGATGGTGTATGATGGTGAAATCAATGTGATGGCAAGTGATGAAATTGGGAGTGAAAGTTCTGACAAATATTTTGACACTGATATTCACCAAATGAATTATAAAGAAAGTATTCAATCCAAGATTTGGGAAATTGGATCCGCTGCCACATTCTTCTATATCAACAGCTGCTATAATTATAAAAACTACTGAAGGTGTCACAAGATATGCAACAGTAAGGATAAGAGGCGTACGAAGTGCATTTGAGACATTATTCAATTTTGCAAATTGAAATAGTAAAAATGACTATTCAAAGGGAAAAGGTTCATGGAAAAAAAGTGTAAAAATATGGAAAGAGAAACTTTGCAAAAATATATTGGATTATTATTGTTAGCTGGTGTTTATTATCCATATAGAGAATATACAAAAAGCTTATAGGATAAAGAACTTGCAGAAATATATTTCGTGCGACACTGTCATTTAAAACATTCTATACCATATCCAGAGTAATTCGTTTTGATAATAAATCCACTCTTCAAGAAAGAAGAAATTTGGAGAAGTTATCTGCAATGCGAAATATCTGGGAAAAGTGGATAGAAATTTTACTAAAATTATAGTCCTAATGAAAACATATTACTACAAATGAACAATTAGTAGGATTTAGTAGCCGTTGTTTCTTCAAACAGTATATACCAAGTAAGCCATCTAAATATGAGATGAAAATATGGACTTTATGTGACAGTAAAACTTCATAGGAACTTAAAACAAAAATTTACACTGGAAAAGAACAAAGGTCAAAGCCAGAGAGAAATCAGAGAATGCAAGTAGTGTGTGATCTTACTTATGGTCATTCGGGGCACAATATTACATGTGATAATTTTTCACATCTTACAACTGCGGAGAACTTTTATAAAATGGAAAATGACTTTGCTTGGAACCATAAGAAAAAAAATCAGAACTTCCTAAAGAAATGCCAAATAAAGGAGTAAGCAGCTCATTTTTTTTTTATTTTACAGAAGACACAACAGTTATAAACTACATTCCAAAAGAGAACAAGAATGCTATTCTTATAAGCAATTTCCCAAGCAGCAAGGATGGTGGCCTAGTGGTCGGCCAATCATAGCCTTGATTGGTAAATGCTCGCACATATTTTTAAAACGTCGATCTTGTGTCGGTGCGACGTCGCATTCCGATTATTTTCTCTCTCCTCATATCGGAACCTCGCCTGAAGTGTCAGGCGATGTCAAGTTCTGATTAGTCGCGAGGAGGTTTATTAATGTGATTGGCGCGACATCCGAGAAAAACGCCTCCCAGATGGCGCTACAAATTTTAAACTAGTGGCACGAAGAAGAAATCTGTTCATTCCATTAAGTGTGATCAACTCCGCTACATAGACTAAAAAAAGCTCTGTGCTAAAGTTCAACCATCTTGGATTTTGAAGATGTAAACGGAGAATTTGAACCAGAGAATTTGAAGATGTAAACGGGGTAAGTTCAATTTTATTACTCTTATCCTGTATTTGTACATTGTGTATTTGTTATTTAAAATTATTTATTTAGTAAGCAATTTTCTGTTAAATCAGTAAAATATGAATAATAGCATTTTCACTAATCGATAGCTGCCAATACATGCTTGCCAACTTGTACGGAAGTTCCATTCTTTATAAAATTTTTTAAGATATAATAATAGTTAAAACGATTATACATGAGCATTTTTTGTAACACTATTGATAAAGAGTTTTTAAATAAGAGAAAATCAGCAACATGCAATTATTTGAAACTTATTTTAATATATATATATATATATATATATATATATATATATATATATATATATATATATATATATATATATCAGCAATACTCCCCTAACCTTGTTTTATGCATTCAGATTTTTGTAAAGTGATTTTAATAATTAAAAATATTATTTGAGTACCATTCACTATACTAAAATATAAGCTCATGTGGAAACATGACACATAAGAAATAAGAATTATGTTAGTAAAAAGTTCTTCATTGATATTTCTTTCAATTTTCTAAAAAAAAAAAGTAGGGCATGTTATTGTATAATTAATTGCACAAAAATTAAAAATTTGTTTATTTTACTTATAATTTTTAAGCATTCCTTCTTTAATAAGGAATTGTTAATTATATATATCTTGTGAGTGTGTTTTAAGCCTAGATATTTATCCCCTGGGTTTAGTTTATGAATTTGTAAGATTTTCAACGTTAGTATGTTAGTAGCTATGCAATTTCTTATCAAATGAAAAATTGTATTTGTAACTAAAGACAAGTGGCAAGTAGAGGGTCAGGTAACATGCCTTTACGTATGCATAGTTTTGTCTTACTTTACTTTAACTATGGGTTCAATAAATGCTTTTACACATAGTCAAGTATTGCCTCTAAACAAGAACTATTGTACATTTTGATTTCAGATTATCATGAAAGTGTAGGAGGAAATATTGAAGCAGAACAAACTAATCTTCACCATAAGCTTTTTATCAAAACGTTTATTAAAAGAAAGTAAATAGTAAAAAGGTAAAGTATAAGACATCAGTGCGTTGATAACAGCTTGCGGCTTGCAAGTAATTAACAGGCGAAAAGTTGCTTTACACAAGCCTGATGACTCCAAAGCCGAGAGTGATTTCCCCTCTCGACTGAACTGTGCCGCTCACTTTATATACCGCGACACGCTCGCGCGCGCAGCATCGTGGGAAATCTGCATCCATGCAATTTGCATTTGCGGGAGCTTCTTCGATGCGGTTAACAGAACGCCACAGGACTCCCCCACCAGTCCACAATATCAGGGGACAGGAAATCTGAACCTCACGCGTCTAACGAGTCGTTGTGGACGTTTTTAACACTGGCTTGGGTAGTGGAAGCACCGGCATGGCGACTGTAGGGTCTTTAAGCGCTGCTTGTTGCAGTAAATGGGCAGGTTTCAGTCTGTCTATGGAGATTCATTTTTAGACACTTTCAACTTGGACCTGGAAAAAATTTAGGTTTACGTTGCAGCACGACATATGGGCCAGAGTATGGTGACTGGAGAGGCCACGAACTGAATCCTGGCGTACGAAGACGTGGGAAGCGTGATTCAGTGCATTATGGAGGAACGTCGCTAAGGAACCATGAGTTGATGTAGGTACTGGACGGATCTGCCCGAAGTGTTCACGCAAAGCGAGCAGTAAATGCTGTTGGGACTTTGAACCTGCAACAGAAGAAAAGAATTCGCCTGGCAAGCGAAGATTACAGCCGTAGACAAGCTCTGCGGACGACGTGTTGATGTCCTCTTTCAATGCTGTGTGGATACCCAGTAGCACGATAGGCAGTTTCTCCATCCATCTTTCGTTATCCACGAGACTGCACCTCAAAGCTCCCTTAAGTTGCCGATGAAACCGCTCAACCAATCGGTTTCCGGATGGGTGGTACGCTGTCGTTCTGTTACGCTTAGTACCCAGAAACTTTGTGAAGGCTGAGAATAGATCGCTCTCAAAATTACGACCTTGATCAGTAACGATGGTTTCTGGGAAACCGAATCTAGTTATCCAACCTGAAAGAAAGGCATTAGCTATGGTATCAGCAGTTTGGTCTCTTAAGGGAATTACTTCCGGCGAACGGGTGAAACGGTCAACTCGTGAGGACGTAATTATAACCTTGTGATGGAGGTAGAGGTCCAACAATGTCTAGATGAACATGTTGAGATCAATCCAGGGGAGATTTAATGTGATGAGAAACCTTTGATCTCTGACACTGTAAGCAGCTTTTGCACCACACCATGCAGTCTTTCTTTAACGACTTCCAGATGAAACGTCGATTTACAGCAGCGGTAGTTGGTCTGGGACCAGCGTGTGTCAAATTATGAATAGAATCAAATATACTACGTCTAAATAATTCAGGAACATATGGACGTATGCTACCTGTAGAGGTGTCACAATATAGGGGACGTTGGTTTGAAAGTAAAATAGGTTTGATAATTAATGAAGAGTTGTCTTGCAGTTCTTTAAGCTCATGATCTTTCACCTGTTCCTCAGCCATAGCCTCGTAATCTATATTACTAGGCATGTTAATCTCCTCTAAACGAGAAAACGCATCAGCAACACAATTATCATTACCGGAAATGAATCTAATGTCCGTAGTGTACTGGCTTATAAAGTCTAAATGTCTAAGCTGACGGGGAGAAATATTTTCGTGTTTTTGACTAAATGAGAAAATTAGTGGTTTGTGATCGGTAAACACCGTAAATGATCTACCTTCTAAAGCATAATGGTTGGTTGGTTGGTTGGTTGGTTGGAGTTTTACGGCGCAAGGTCCTGTTTAGGACATAAGCGCCAAGCACAAGGTGTATTCATAAAAACAAGACAAACTGATAAAAGAGCCCTAGCCTAATAACAAGGTAAAACCGTACCAGTTTAATAAAATTATAAAATCATCTGCAAAGTAAAAACTCAATTTCACCAGATAGGTATGTAAAAGGTAAAAGGATGAAACATTAAAAAGCTAAAAACACAATAAATTTTAATTAAAAGATGTAAAAAATACTAAAACACTTAATAGAAAAAAGTTAAATAGACCAAAATAAGCCTATAAAACGTAAAAAAAGATAAAAGACAGGGATGCGGGGGTTCACCTAGTAACTCCGTTAAGGTAGGATGCCTAGTACTAAAAAATAAAACATAATCAGGCTGTAACTGACTACAAGATGTAAGTAAATGTAAAATTGTTAGTGGGGCCTGACAGAAAGAACATTGGGGTTTGGGGTCATTAGAAAGATAGTAATTATGTGTGAGACGAGTGTGCCAAATACGCAAACGAGTTATTAAAACGTCATGCTTACGACTAGCATTAACCGGGAAAGATCGAATGTCCTCAGTAATGTTGTGTAGCTTATTGCGGACACACAAGTCCCACTCGTTCTTCCACACAATATACAGCTGGTGTTTAATTTCACACTTCAAGTCAGAAAAGGGGATTTTCGATGACATTAAAGTACTGGCATTCTTCGCTGCATCATCCGCAAGCTCGTTCCCGAGGATCCCCGCATGCGCTGGAACCCAGCAGAATAAGACTGTAAAGCCCCGTTTATATAGCGAGGTATACAACTTCTGTATTTCATTGATAACAGGGTGCAGCGTCTCATCCGAGTTCAGAGAATCTAATACACTGATTGAGTCTATGCATATTATAAAGTGCCGGTTCTTCCTGTGCGAAATGTGCTTTAGAGCTTGGTACACCGCTTTACATTCAGCTGTAAAATTAGAGCATTGTTGAGGTAATCTCCAACACCTCCTAACAGAGTTATATACAAAGCTGCAGCCAACATATTCGTCAGTCCTAGAACCATCGGTAAAAACAAGATCATGCCCAGAATATTTAGCTATGTGGGCATAAAAGAGCCGTTGATAAACGATATCATATCACTAGTCTCACTTTTTAAGTAGCCTGGACAAGGATGGGTATATGATATCCGATAATTTTCCCAGGGAGGACAATTGAAGAGTTGTTGGGTTTCCACTGTTAAATCTGCAAGACTACTCCGCTGTAGCAAACGACGAGTCCGCAGGCCAAACGGAGGTATGCAAGATGGACGATGTTTATACCAATTTTCCAATGTAGTATTCAAAAGGTGACTTCTGAGCGGATGGTACGGATGGGCCAGAATGCGGTAGTATAATATAGTAGACAATCTGTCCCGTATAGAGTTCAGACATGGTTCATTGCAGTATACGTATAGGCTTTGAACAGGTGACGTCCGGAAGGCACCGGAGCAGATCCGCATCCCAGTATGATGTACGGTGTCTAGATACCGTAGGACAGAGGGGCGAGCAGAGCCATAAACCGGACAACCATAGTCCAGTTTCGAACGGACAAAAGAGCGGTAGATCCGTATCAAGGAACTACGATCCGCACCCCAACTGGTGTTAGATAGTACTTTCAGTAGATTTAAGGCACGCTCGCACTTCCTTCTCAGGTGTAAAACATGAGGCAAGAAGGTTAAATGGTTATCCAGATAAATACCAAGAAAGCAGGTAACGGGCTCGACACGTAACTTTGAAGTACCAATATAAATTTCGGGGTCACCGTGAAGGCGACGCGAGCGACAAAAGTGAACGCAGCAGGATTTATCTGAAGAGAAGGTAAAACCATTTTCCTCATTCCAAGATACCATACGATTAATCGCAGTTTGTATCTGATTGATAATAAAGGCCATGTCACTATTTGCACAAGAAATCTGCAGATCATCCACATACAGATACCCATGTACGGCAGATGGGAGTTGACGCAGGATATTATTTATCTTAATTGAGAACAGAGTTACACTTAGCACACTTCCTTGTGGTACACCTTCATCTTGAGTGTAGGTACGAGACAGTGTACCCCCAATGCGAACATTGAAGTACCGGGTATGCAAAAAATTCTTTATAAAAATTGGAAGATTCCCAACGAGGTGCCAGTTGTGTAAATCTCTTAAAATGCCGTACCTCCAGGTACGATCATAAGCTTTCTCGATGTCGAGGAACACTGATACCAAGTGTTGACGTCTCAGGAAAGCGTTCCTTATTTGCGTCTCAAGAGCTATAAGATTGTCCATTGTTGACCTTCCTCGGCGGAAGCCACTTTGAAAGGGGGAGATATAGCTCTTCTCCTCAAGAAGGAAAACCAGTCGGGTGTTCACCATCTTTTCAAGCAGCTTGCTTAAGCAACTTGTAAGGGCAATAGGACGATAATGCTGGGGGTTTGTTTGATCTTTCTTAGGTTTTGGAAAGGGAACAAGAATAGCATACCTCCAAGCAGTAGGGAAAACGTGTTCCAACCAGATACGATTATATAAACACAGGAGTTGTTGTAGAGACTCTGCAGAAAGATGTGACAACAAAGTGTAGGTTATCCCGTCAGGGCCTGGCGATGAGTTGCGACTCCTTTTGAGACACCGAAGCATCTCATGCATTGTAAATGGGCTATTATATGCCATTTGGGTGTCAGAGTGAAAGTTCAAGTTCTGCATTTCTGCTTGATGTTTGTAGCTGAGGAACGGTTCGGAATAAACACTACCGTTTGAAACAGCAGCAAAGTGGCGACCGATGACATCAGCGACCTCCGCCGGAGTAGCGAGTAGCTGCCCATTTTCTCTAATACAGGCTACTTGACGGTCAGGGGAAATTCCCATTGACCTTTTTATACGGGTCCAAAGCTGACGACCATCAGTAGAGCCACTGATGCCCGACACATACTGTATCCAAGATTCTTTTTGACTACGTCTACGAATCCTCCTGGCAGCAGCACATGCACGCTTAAAGGCAATTAGATTTTCACTTGTGGGGGATCGTCTAAAGATGTTCCAAGCTTTTCGCTGTATCCTAATAGAAGTTTGGCACTTCTCATTCCACCAAGATTTCCGATGACGGCTACGGAAGGGGGAACTTTTAGGAATAGTCAAATCGGCCGTATTCAAAATGGTACGAGTGACGGAATCAACAGCATCATCAATGTCGCCGGCAACCATGTTTGAGGTTATAACAGCCTGAGACTTAAACGTTGGCCAATCAGCTCGGTCATAGATATAGTATGATGGCTTGAAGATGCC
>JAGEOH010000736.1:0-30228 GCA_032207245.1 Pardosa pseudoannulata | reverse complement strand
ATACTTAAAATAAGTAATAAGATATATGCTTATTTCCCAAGACTTTATCTGCGTAGTCTTAAAACTTTCGAATTATGTCAAAACGTTTTGGATGAAGCAAAATATGAAGCTAACACTAAACATTACTGACTGATTTCGTGGTTTAATTACCAACTATAATGTATGTTATTATAGTACTTATAGGATAGACATCAGAGGTTTTTTTTTTGAGGTAAATATGAAACTGTCCAAAATTTGGAGAATAAATGGCAGACCGTCTGGTTATGTATAAGAAACAAACACACAATCGAACAAACGTTTTAATTTACAACGATCTATAAATTAAACTCTAGATATTTATTGACCTGTGAAATAGACTCATTCGAATTTAGACATTAAGAAAAAAAATTCTTGTTAATGCCGGTAAAAAAAAATTGTTATTGTAATAAAAAAATTCTGGATGATTAAATTTAAAATTAGCACATATGTATCAAATCTATTATTTATGCCAAATATAAAAGAAAACTAATTACATATCCAAATTCAGTGATAAAACGTATGAAAATAATGCAGACGATATTTAAATAATTTAAAATAAGAAATTATTAAATGAGATGGTTAAAAGAAGGACGTCATAATGCTAGGAAAAAATGTTACTTTTACACCTATTTATTAAGTGATAAAATGATAAATATAATCACCTGCTCTTATCTGGGAAAAATAGAGCTTGAAATAATGACATGAAACGCTCAAAGAGGGGGAAAGGTGTGGATTTCGAACTTTTTGAAGATGACAGTATTTTTTGCTGTGATATGAAGAATATTTATACCAATTTATTTTAGAGTCGGGCCAATAGTTTAGGAGGAGATGTGGAACATACATACATACATACATACATACACACACACACATACATACAATGACTTTTATTTATAAGACTAGCTAATGTGCCCGTGCTTTGCTACGGGGAATTTTGTATATTCTATTAATCAAGCATTTTTATTTTTGTACATTACTCTGTAAATTTTACACAGATCAGCTCAACTCATGAACAAATAATTATATTTCTACTATATACGTATTATAATCATATTCGATTCTCATGATACATTAATTTTGAAATGTGTTAAGCCTCAATGAAATATGAAAAAGTTTCCCGGTTAAAAGTACGAAAATTTTATTTCAGTAACGAAACACTTGTCATGCACACTAAAATTCCATATAAGTTCCATATAATTTTATTAATCTATACATGAGTTAAGGGTGAATGTTATTTTTTCATATTTATTTTCAACTTATTGTTAAACCTAATTAAAAGAATACAACAACTTATTCTTTTCATAAATTATGCTTGTAGGATCAAGAAATATATAGCATATATATTTTTCATGCCAATTAATATAAAAAGTACCGATTATGTACTTCTAACTGACATTGATTGGCAATATAAATACCTCTTACAATAGAACGCGAATTAAACATTTGGTCCATTTCTGAAGATCAATCAGGGACCATGTATTTTGTTTAGGAACGTAACTTATCTGAACCACGGACTCTATGATCTGTTTCATTTACCAGGTGTGCTTTTGTTCCAAAAACACTCTCATAAATGCATTTTTACAGCTAACTCTAATTTTAATATTATTCGAAGTTGGAAATTACATACATATAGAAATCAGAATACGGATGTTTATGTTATCGAGGCTATTGAGATGTTGAAATAGTTATATATTCCATTTTACATAATCCTTGAATTCCCCCCCCCTCAATCTAGTGCATAACTCCCTCGTACCCTAGGTTTATACACAATATAACTGTTGATGTCATCTGTTGGTGTTCTTGTCTTTCTACTAATTTTGTAGAAAACAAATAAAGTTTAAAATATTTAAATTCTTACTTCTAAACACGCCGTTTGTAACATGTATTATGTATTATTATAACTGCCAGTCCTAACACAATGAAAATATGAAGGAATGTTACTTAAAATGATTATCATAGCCTGTTTTTTTTTATTAGTCCAGTCATCCGGACTTTTCGATAACGGGGTCAGTTTGCTTCTGATAATCTGCACTCTAGAGTATTTTCATTTGGCTGGAAAAATTTTCGAGAAAGATAATTTTTCTATGATTAATTTTTCGCATTCATCTGTTAGCTTTTGCTAAATTAATCGAATTAATTTCACTAAATAGACAATTTTGGAATGACTGACCTCAAACAAACCCTTTTTTAAATCTATTTCTAGCAGAAAAACCTATTTTTTTCTTTTTTTTTTTAAATAATCTACACCGAACGTTCTGTTGGTAATTACAAAATTTTTAAAAGTTTTTGCACGTTTTTCTCAAATATATTCTACAGATAACTGAATAAATACCATTAAATATATTGTCTAATTATTTTACATAATCTTTGTATTTGTTCTATTTTCATTCTCTCTCCGACCTTCCTTAGGGAACAACTATGACCCAGTACGCCTATACTATACAGCCGAACAATGGACCAACATTTAGAGCAATGCTCTTAGGTACCAGAGTTCGTTGCCTCTAATCCCGCCGAGGCATGAATGCTCGTAGCATTTTTGAATCGGCTTTAAGCAGTTGGTCCCAGTCTCATTAACCCTCGTGTTGAAAACAGTACACCGTAATCATCCAAATCAAACCTATACCATATAACACTCTTGTCCACCACGCCACCCATTGCCGACTTTGTCTTTCTATTAATTTTTAAGTAATTAAGTTTTCTATTAATTAATTAAATTGGCTGCAACGAATGATTATTCACATATGACGAATATTTTTAAAAAAGTATCTGGAAATAAACATGGACTGGCGTGAACAATTATTTCTTTTCACGCCAAATGGCACTCCTGACGTAGACTTTATTTTCGATATCACCCATATATGAGTAAAATATTTTCGCTTTATATTGTCATATCATTTGATAGGATAGGCAGAAAATAGGCAAAGGAACAGTTAATTTTTTGGTGCCACAAAATATCCCCTAAACTTCCTTCACATTAAAACTGACCATTTGTATCAAAATAAAAATTATATCAAGCAGGCTCTTTTATTGATATACACAATAGGCAATCAGGTACACGTTTGTTTGACCCTGACATAAATGAACATTTTTGGACATAATAAAATATGAAATTAACTCTAAAAATTACTTTACTGACTACTGGCTTACATTAAATACCAACTATAGTACATCCTGTCATATAAAGCAATAAGATGGGTAACAGTGCTGTTAATGTTAACTGTTCTTATTTGGCGATAATTATGAATCTGTTGAAAATTTGGTGAATCTTTGGCAAACAATGTGGTTATGAATAAAAAACGAACAAATTTAATGTACAAATATATATAAATTAAACTCTTACACTAAAAAAGTATTCGTTGTTAAAATACCGATGAGAAAATATTGAAAGTAACAAAAAATAATCGAGGATTAAAGTTAAAATTAGCTTAAATGTACCTAATTTATGTCAAATATAAAAGAAAATCAATCACATAATATCAAAGTTCAGAGTTAAAAAGGATGAAAATTGCGCAGACGATATTAAAATAATTCAAAATAAGAAATGATTAAATAAGACGGTTAAAGGAATGACGTCATAATGCTAGAAAAATGTTATCTCAACATATTTATTACGTGATAAATTGATAAATTTAATCGCTTGCTCTTAACCGGGGAAAATAGAGCTTGAAATAATGACCTAAAACGCTCGAAAAGGGGGGAAGGGATGAATTTCGAACGTTTTAAAGTTGACAGTGCTTTTCGCAGTAATACAAAGAATATTTACAACAATTTATTTTAGAATCGGGCCGATAGTTTAGGAGGAGATGTGGAACATACATACATACATACATACCCACATACCCACACACATACAATGACTTTTATTTATAAGACTAGCAAATGTGCCCGTGCTTCGCTACGGGGACTTTATATATTACTTTTCAACAAATCCATTTTATTCGATTATTAATTTGTAAATTCTACACTGCGCATTTCAAATCATTGGCGAATAATTAAACATAGTCATTTCTATTATATGTATGATATAGTCATATTCAATTCTTTTGGTACATTCATTTGCATTACACCCTTAAATAGGATATAAAAGAGTTTCTCGATTAAAAGTACGAAAATTTTATTTCAGTTACGAAACACTTGTCATGCTCACTAAACCTCTATATCAGTAGTCTATCTGTCTCAATTTTATTAACTAAACTTTAAAGCATTAAGAGTGAATGTTATTTTGCCCAAAATAATTTTTAAATTATCTTTAAACATAACTAAAAGTGTACAACAACTTATTCTTCTCATAAATTTTGCTTTTAAAATTAAGATATATCTAGCATATATATTTTGCAAGCCGTTTAATATAAAAATAATACTTATGTAGTTTTATTTTACGATTGATTGGCAACATTAATATCTCTATTAAAGTAGAACGTTCATTAACCAAATGGTTCAATTCAACGGATCAATCAAAGACCATGTATTTTGTTTGGGGAGCATAACCCACCTGGACCTCGAACTGTATGAACTGTTCGTGGTCCAGTTGAGTTACGTTCACTAAAATCTGATAAATCTATTTTTACAACTAATTCTAATTTTAATAATATTTTTTTTAATAATTTTCTTGTAAGATAAAGAAATATTTGGCATATACATTATACACATTTCACAAGCCGTTTAATATAAAATAACATTTATGTACTTTTATCTGATGTTGATTGGCAAATTAATGTCTCTAATATAGTAGAACGCCTATTAACCTTATGGTTCAATTTAGCAGATTGATCAAATAACTTGTATTTTCTTTTGTGAACATGACACACCTGGACCAGAAACTATATGAACTGTTCGTGGTCTATTTGTGTTATGTGAAAAAAAGAAAAAAAATTGATAAATGTATTTTTACAGCTAATTATCATTTTAATAATATTCTGCGTTTGGACAACACAAATGCAAACAGCAAACAAATAGGAATGAGAATTGGGAATTACTAATATACCATTGAGACTATTGAAATATAGAAATGACTATATAATTCCATTTTACATAATCCTTGCAGGGGTACAATTTATGCCCCTTTCCTGCTCAACCGTCTCTCGAACCCTGCCATTATATACCATATAACTCTCTCTTATATCCCACCATCTGTTGGTGTCCTTGTTTTTCTTCTAATTATGTAGAAGATATAAGTTTGAAAATTTTATATTCTTACTTCTAAACATGCCGTTTTTAATGCTATAAATATGAACTTTTATAACTGTCAGCCCTAACCCTGGGAAAAATTTGAAGGAAAATTACCCAAAATCATTACCATAACCGTTTTTTAAAGTACTGCTATCATCCGGATTTTATGCTAACATGATAAGTTTCACTCCAGGAAGTTCCGGATAATCGGCGCTCTAGAGTATTTTCGTTTGGCTAGTAAAAACAAATTTCATGAAATATCATTTACCTATCAGGGATTTTGCTAATGAATCTGTTAGTTTTGTCTAGAAATATGAATTTAGAAAAGCGCAATCAGAATATAGAACTTTCTTAAATGCCATTAAAGTCAGTCCGTCTAGTCAATTTTACATAGGTGCATAGGTTTTTGCGTAGGTTCTTTTCTTGCTACTCAATCTCCACCCTTCTTGCGCGGTACAATCTTCGTACAAATACTCCGTGCTCTTTTACCATACAACTCTTCTATCCATTGCCCCATCTACTGATGTTCTTGTGTTTCGACTAACTTTGTAGAAAAGAAAAATATAGGTTTAAAAATGATAGGTTTAAATACGCCATTCGTAATGTGGTAAAATATGCAGTACAACACTTAACTGCAAGGAATGATCATTTCCATATCACGAATTTAGTATAAAAAATTATTTGATTTGGGTAGAAACACGAACTGGCGAGAACAACTCTTTCTTTTGACCCAAATGAGCAATTCTGAGGTAAACTAAATTATTATTATATAGCCACGCATGTGTACATTTTTTCATTTTTCCAAATCAAGGAATATTCTCCATCAATTATTTACACTATCATTGACCATTTGTATCAAAATAATAGCAAATTAAACAAATACTTTCTTGATACACTTAAATAAGTAATAAGATATATTCTTATTTGCCCACGACTTTATCTGCCTAGTCTTAAAACTGTCGAATTATGTCAAAATGTTTTGGATGAAGCAAAATATGAAATTAACACTTAACATTACTTTACTGACTGATTTCGTGGTTTAATTACACACTATAATGTATGTTATTATAATACTTATAGGGTAGACATCAGAGGTTTTTATTTGGAGGTAAATATGAAACTGTCCAAAATTTGGTGAATAAATGGCATACCGTCTGGTTATGTATAAGAAACAAACACACAATCGAACAAATTTTTAATTTACAATGATCTATAATTTAAAATCTAGATATTTATTGACTTGTGAAATAGACTCACTGGAATTTACACATTAAGAAATTCTTGTTAATGCCGGTAAAAAAAAATTGTCATTGTAACAAAAAATAATCGATGATTAAATTTAAAATTAGCACACATGTATCACATCTATTATTTATGCCAAATATAAAAGAAAACTAATTGCATATATAAATTCAGAGATAAAACGGATAAAAAAATCAAGCAAACGATATTTAAATATTATAAAATAAGAAATGCATAAATGTGATGGTTAAAAGAATGACGTCATAATGCTAGAAAAAATGTTATTTGAACCTATTTATTATGTGATAAATTGATAAATTTAATCGCCTGCTCTTAACCGGGGAAAATAATGCTTGAAATAATGGCCTAAAACGCTCGAAAAGGGGGGAAGGGATGAATTTCGAACGTTTTAAAGTTGACAGTGCTTTTCGCAGTGATACAAAGCATATTTACACCAATTTATTTTAGAATCGGGCCGATAGTTTAGGAGGAGATGTGGAACATACATACATACATACATACATACATACATACAATGACTTTTATTTATAAGACTAGCAAATGTGCCCGTGCTTCGCTACGGGTAACTTTGTATATTTTAATAATAAAACATTTTTTTCGTACATTACTCTGTAAGTTCTACACAGAGCAGTCCAACTAATGAATGAATAAGTATATTTCTAATATATACGTATTATAATCATATTCAATTCTCATGATACATTAATTAAATTAGAACTGTGTTAAGATTCAATAAGCCTTTCCCGATTAAAAGTAAGAAAATTTTATTTCAGTAACGAAACACTTGTCATGCCCACTAAACTTCCATATAAGTTCCATATAATTTTATTAATCTCTATATGCTTTATGGGTGAATGTTATTTTTTTCAAATATATTTTCACCTTATTGTTAACCATAATTAAAAGCATACAACAATTTATTGTTTTCATAAATTATGTTTCTAAGATCAAGAAATATCTAGCATACATATTTTGCACACCAAGTACTATAAAAAGTAACATTTGCTGCTATCTGACGTTGATAGGCAATATAAATACCTCTTATCTATACAGTGCACCTTGTATTTTGTTTAGCTAACGTAACTCATCTGGTCCACAAACTCTATAATCTGTTTCTTTACCAGGTGTGTTTTTGTTCAAAAAGCACACTCATAAGTGCATTTTTACAGCTCACTCAAATTTTAATAATATTCTACATTGGAAATTACATACCTATTGAAATCAGAATATGGAACTATATGTTATCAGAGCTATATGTTATATATCGAGGCTATTGAGATATAGAAATAGTTATATATTCCATTTTACATAATCCTTGAATTCCCCCCCCCCACTCATTCCAACGCATTACCCTCTCGTGCCCTAGGTTTATACACCATATAACTCTTGATGTCATCTGTTGATGTTCTTGTCTTTCTACTAATTTTGTAGAAAACAAAGTTTAAAATATTTAAATTCTTACTTTTAAACACACCATTTGTAATATGATAATTATGTATTATTATAACTGCGAGTCCTAACCCAATGAAAAGTATGAAGGAATGTTACCTAAAATCTCTACCATAGCCGGTTTTATTTTTATTTATTTATTTTTTATTTTTTTTTAGTTTAGTCATCCAGTATTTTCGGTGTTTAGGATCAGTTTTCTCCTGATAATCTGCACTCTAGAAAAATTTTCATTTGGCTGGAAAAAATTTTCGAGAAAGATCATTTTTCTGTGACTAATTTTTCTTATGAATCTGTTAGCTTTCGCTAAATTAATCGAATTAACTTCGTTTAACAGATTTTGACAGTTTTGGAATGACTGACCTGAAATAAACCTAAATTTTTGCTCCCTTTTATTTTTTTTTAAACTTCTAACATAAAAACCAAAATTTTTGCTTTTTTAAAAATCTACATCTAACATTTTGATGATAATTAGAAAATTTTTTAAACTCTTTACACATTTGTCCCAAATATATTCTACAGGTAACTGATAAAATACCATGGAATATAATCTGCCTAGTCTGTTTTACATAATCCTTGTATCAGTTCTATTTTCGTTCTTTCTTCCACCTTTCTGGTGGGAATTATTACCCGACATGCCTATAATATACAGCCTAGCAGTGCCCTAATGGTTAGAGCGATGCTCTTCAGTACCAGAGTTCGTTGGCTCGAATCCCGCTGAGGCATGGAATTTTCGTAGCCTTTTGGAATCGGTTTTAAGTAGTAGGTCCTAGTCTCATTAACACTCGTGTTGCAAAACAGTACACCGTAATTGTTGAAACAAACCTTATACCTTATAACACTTACGCCATACTTTGTCAACTTCGTCTTTCTATTAATTTTGGAGAAAACAAAAACATTTTAAAAGTTTAAGAAATAACTTCTAAAGATGCCATTTCTAATATGGTAGAATATGTAATGCAACAACAGTTGGCTGCAATGAATGATTACTCCCATATGATGAATTTTGTTAAAAGCAAATTATCTGACAATATACATGAACTGGCGAAAACAATTCTTTCTTTTCACACCAAAGGGCAATCCGAACTTAGTCTTAATTTTCGATATCACCCACATATGTGTAAAATATTTGCACTTTATATTGTCATATCACGTGATAGGATAGACAGAAAATAGACAAAGGTAAAGTTCATTTTTCGGTATCACTAAATATCCTCTAAACTTCTTTTACATCAACACTAATCATTTGTATCAAAATAAAAAATATATCAAACAGCCTCATTTCTTGATATACAGAATCAAATAAACATGTATCTTATTCCTTATTGTGTACAATAAGCAATAAGATAGATGTTTATTTCATCCTGACATAAATGAACATTTTTGGACATAATAAAATATAAAAATAACAGTAAAATAACTTTACTGACTGCTGGCGTACGTTAACTACCAATTATAGTACATCAAGCCATATAACGTCATAAGATGGGCAACAAAGGTTTTAATGATAAAGGTGTTTATTTGGCGATAAATATGAATCTGTCGAAAATTTGGTGAATCATTGGCAAAACTTGTGGTTTTGAATAAAAACACACGCATAAACAAACAAATATAATGTACAAACATATATAAATGGAACTCTAGATATTTTCTCACATGATATAGACTCCTTGAAATTTAGACTTACAAATAATTTGTTGTTAAAACACCGATGAGAAAATTTTCAATGTAACAAAAAATAATCGATGATTAAAATTAAAATTACCTCAAATATAAAATTATTTAAGTTAAGTATAAAAGAAAATTAATCACATGATATCTAAATTTAGAGCTAAAGCGGGTGCAAAATTGTGCAGACGATATTTAAATCATTTAAAATAGGAGATGATTAAATGACATGGTTAAAGGAATGACGTCATAATAAAAGAAAAATGTTATTTTCACCTATTTATTACGTGATAAATTGATAAATTTAATCGCCTGCTCTTAACCGGGGAAAATAGTGCTTGAAATAAAGACATTAAATGCTCGAAAAGGAGGGAAAGAATGGATTTCGAACGCTTTAAAGTTGACAGTGCTTTCCGCAGTGATGTAAAGAATATTTATACCAATTTTTTTTTCGAATCGGACCATTAGTTTAGGAGGAGATGTGGAACATACATACACACATACATACATACATACAATGACTTTTATTTATAAGACTAGCAAATGTGCCCGTGCTTCGCTACGGGGAATTTTGTATATTCTATTAATCAAACATTTTTATTTTTGTATATTACTCTGTAAATTCTACACAGATCAGCTCAACCCATGAACGAATAAGTATATTTCTAATATATACGCATTATAATTATAATCGATTCTCATGATACATTAATTTACATTAGAACTGTGTGAAGCTTCAATAAAATATAAAAACGTTTCCCGATTAAAAGTACGAAAATTTTATTTCAGTAACGAAACACTTGTCATTCCCACTAAACTTCCATATAAGTTCCATATAATTTTATTTATATATGCGTTAAGTGTGATTATTTTTTTTAAGTTTATTTTCACCTCATTGTTAAACTTAATTATAAAAGCATACAACAATTTATTCTTTTCATAAATTATACTTGTAAAATCAAGAAATATCTAGCACATATATTTTGCACGCCATTTAATATAAAAAGTAACACTTATGTACTGCTATCTGACGCTGATCAGCAATATCAATACCTCTAATACAGTAGAACGCGAATTAAACGTATGGTCCATTTCTGAGAATCAATCAGGTACCATGTATTTTGTTTAGCGAACGTAACTCACCTGGACCACGAACTCTATAATCTGTTCGTTTACCAGATGCGTTAAAAAAAAAAAAAAACTCATAAGTGCATTTTTACAGCTAACTCTAATTTTAATAATATTCAACGTTAGCAATTACATTCATATAGATATCAGAATACGGAACTTTATCTTATCGAGACTATTGAGATATTGAAATAGTTATATATTGCATTTTACATAATCCTTGAATTCCCCCTATTCCAGCGCATCACTCTCTCGTAACCTAAGTTCATACACCATAAAACTGTTGATGTCATCTGTTCCTGTTCTTGTCTTTCTACTAATTTTGTAGGAAATAAAGTTTAAAATATTTAAATTCTTACTTTTAAACACACCGTTTGTAATATAATAATCATGTATTATTATAACCGCTAGACCTAACCCAATGAAAAGTATGAAGGAATGTTACCTAAAATCTCTACCATAGCTGGCGTTTTTTTTTTAGTAATCCAGTCATCCGGACCTTTCGTTAATGGGATCAGTTTGCTAATGATAACCTGCACTCTAGAATATTTTCATTTGGCTGAAAAGATTTTTTGAGATTCATAATTTTTTCTATGACTAATTTTTCATATGACTCTATTAGCATTCGCTAAATTAATCAAATTAATTTCCCAAAATATCTTTCACCAATTTTGGAATGACCGACCTGAAATAAACCTAAATTTTTGCTTTAAAAAAATCTGTCTAACATAAAAACCAAAATTTTTTTCTTTTTTAAAAATAATCTACAACAAACGTTTTGATGATAATTTCAAAATTTTTAAAACTTTTTGCACATTTTACTCAAATATATTCCAAAGGTAACTGATTAAATACCATTAAATATATTCTGTCTAGTCTCTTTTACATATTCCTTGTATCTGTTCTATTTTCGTTCTCTCTCCCACCTTCCTCAGGGGAACAATTATTACCCGGTAAGCCTATACATACTGTACAGTCTAACAGTGGTTGAATGGTTAAAGCGATGTTCTTTAGTACCAGAGTTCGTTGGCTCGAATCCCGATGAGGCATGGATGTTCGTAGTCTTTTGGAATCGGCTTTAAGCAGTAGGTCCCAGTCTCATTAACCCTCGTGTTGCAAAACAGTACACCGTAATGCTCCAAACTAACCCTATACCATATAACTCTTGTTCATCACACCATACATTGCCGACTTTGTCTTTCTATTAATTTTTAATTAATTAAGTTTTCTATTAATTAAAATAAGTTGGCTTCAACGAATAATTATTCACATATGATGAATTTTGTTAAAAAAATTATCTGGCAATAAACATGAACTGGCCAGAACAATTTTTTCTTTTCACGCCAAATGGCACTCCTGGCGTAGACTTAATTTTCAATATCACCCATGTGTGCTTAAAATATTTTCGCTTTATATTGTAAAATTTCTTGATATGTAGACAGAAAATAGACAAAGGTAACTTTCATTTTTCGGTACTACTAAATACCCCCTAAACTTCATTTACATCAAGACTGACCATTTGTATCAAAATAAAAAATATATCAAACAGGCTCTTTTTTTTGATACGCACAATAAGCAATAAGATGCATGTTTATATGATCCTGGCTGAAATGACATTTTTGAACATAACATATGAAATTAACTCTAAAATAAACTTTACTGACTGCTGGCTTACATTAATTAACAACTATAGTACATCCTGTCATATAACGCAATGAGATGGGTAACAGAGCTTTTAATGTTAACGGTGTTTATTTGGCGATAATTATGAATCTGTTGAAAATTTGGTGAATCTTTGGCAATGTGGTTATGAATAAAAAACGAACAAATTTAATGTACAAATATATATAAATTAAACCCTTAGAATTAAAAATAATTCATTGTTAAAATACCGATGAGAAATTTTTGAATGTAACAAAAAATAATCGAGGATTAAAGTTAAAATGAACTCAAATGTATCTAATTTATTGTTTAAGTCAAATATAAAAGAAAATTAATCACATGGTATCAAAATTTACAGATAAAACGGGTGAAAATTTTGCAGACGATATTTAAATCATTTAAAATAAGAAATGATTAAATAAGATGGTTAAAGGAATGACGTCATAATGCAAGAAAAACGTTAATTTCAACTATTTATTACGTGATAATTTGATAAATTTAATCGCCTGCTCTTAACCGGGGAAAATAAAGCTTGAAATAATGGCCTAAAACGCTCGAAAAGGGGGGAAGGGATGAATTTCGAACGTTTTAAAGTTGACAGTGCTTTTCGCAGCGATACAAAGCATATTTACACCAATTTATTTTAGAATCGGGCCAATAGTTTAGGAGGAGATGTGGAACATACATACATACATACACACATACAATGACTTTTATTTATAAGATTGGCCACGTATGTGTAAATATTTTTCATTTCTCAGTATCAAGGAATACTCTCCGAAACTTATTTACGCTATGACTGACCATTTGTTTTAAAATAATAACAAATTAAACAGATCCTTTCTTCTTATACATAGATAAGAAATAAGATATATGCCTATTTTTCAGTGACATTATCTACCTGTAATTTATCTTAAAAGTGTCGAATTATCTCGAAACTTTTTGGACGAAGTAAAATATGAAATTAATACTAAAAATAACTTTACTGACTGCTTTTGTACATGAATTACCAATCTTCTCATAATAAGTGATAGGATGTACATCATAGGCTTCTATTTTGTGATAAATATTAAAACGTCCAAAATTTGGAGAATAAATGACAGACCGTATTGTTATGTATAAAAAACAAACACAAAAACGAACAAACTTCTTAATTTACAGAGATAATATAAATTAAACGCTAGATATTTATTAAACCGTGAAATACACTCACTGGAATTTAGACGCTAAGAAAAGAAATTGTTAATACTGGTGATAAAAGTATCACTGTAACAAAAAATAACCGATGATTAAATTTATATTTGGCACATGTGTACCTAATAAATTATTTATGCCAAATATAAGAGAGAATTGATTATATAATACCTAAATTCAGAAATAAAACGGGTGAAATTCATGCAGACGATATTAAAATCATTTAAAATGAGAAATGATTAAATAAGACGGTTAAAGGAATGACGTCATAATGCAACAAAAATGTTATTTTCACCTATTTAAAACGTGATAAATTGATAAATTTAATCGCCTGCTCTTAACCGGGGAAAATAATGCTTGAAATAATGGCCTAAAACGCTCGAAAAAGGGGGAAGGGATGAATTTCGAACGTTTTAAAGTTGACAGTGCTTTTCGCAGTAATACAAAGCATATTTACACCAATTTATTTTAGAATCGGGCCAATAGTTTAGGAGGAGATGTGGAACATACATACATACATACATACATACATACATACACACACATACACACATACAATGACTTTTATTTATAAGACTAGCTAATGTGCCCGTGCTTCGCTACGGGGAATTTTGTATATTCTATTAATCAAGCATTTTTATTTTTGTATATTACTCTGTAAATTCTATACAGATTAGCTCAACTCATGAACGAATAAGTATATTTCTAATATATATGTATTATAATCATATTCGATTCTCATGATACATTAATTTACATTAGAACTGTGTGAAGCTTCAATAAAATATAAAAAACGTTTCCCGATTAAAAGTACGAAAATTTTATTTCAGTAACGAAACACTTGTCATACCCACTAAACTTCCATATAAGTTCCATATAATTTTATTGATTTTCGAAATTAATAAAGAAAAATTCTTTCTTTTCACGCCAAATGGCACTCCTGGCGTAGACTTAATTTTCCCTATCACAAATGTGAGCTTAAAATATTTTCGCTTTATATTGTGATATTTCTTGATAGATAGGCAGAAAATAGACAAAGGTAACTTTTATTTTTCGGTACTACTAAATACCCCATAAACTTCATTTACATCCAGACTGACCATTTGTATCAAAATAAAATATATATCAAGCAGGCTCTTTTTTTTTGATACACACAATAAGCAAAAAGATAAATGTTTATATGATCCTGACTGAAATGAACATTTTTGGACATAATAAAATATGAAATTAACTCTAAAAATAACTTTACTGACTGCTGGCTTACATTAATTACCAACTATAGTACTCCTGTCATATAACGCAATAAAATGCATAACAGAGCTTTTAATGTTAACTGTGTTTATTTGGCGATAATTATGAATCTGTTGAAAATTTGGTGAATCTTTGGCAAACCCTGTGGTATGAATAAAAAACAACGAACAAATTTAATGTACAAATATGTATAAAAAATAAACTCTTACACTTAAAAATAATTCGTTGTTAAAATACCGATGAGAAAATATTGAATGTAACAAAAAATAATCGAGGATTAAAGGTTAAAATTAGCTGAAATGTACCTAATTTATAGTCAAATATAAAAGAAAATCAATCACTTAATATCCAAATTCAGATTTAAAAAGATTGAAAACTGTGCAGACGATATTTTAATAATGAAAAATAAGAAATGATTAAATAAGACGGTTAAAGGAATGACGTCATAATGCAAGAAAAATATTATTTCAACATATTTATTACGTGATAAATTGATAAATTTAATCGCCTGCTCTTAACCGGGGAAAATAAAGCTTGAAATAATGACATAAAACGCTCGAAAAGGGGGGAAGGAATGGATTTCGAACGTTTTAAAGTTGACAGTGCTTTTCGCAGTAATACAAAGCATATTTACACCCATTTATTTTAGAATCGGGCCAATAGTTTAGGAGGAGATGTGGAACATACATACATACATACATACCCACACACATACAATGACTTTTATTTATAAGACTAGCAAATGTGCCCGTGCTTCGCTACGGGGACTTTATATATTACTTTCAAACAAAACCATTTTCTCTTTCGAATATTAATCTGTTAATTTCACACAGTGCAATTCAAGTCATTTGCGAATATACAAACATAGTTGTTTCTATTATATGTATAATATAGTCCTGTTGAATTCTAATGATACATTAATTTGCATTACACCTGTGTTAAGATTCACAATAATATATAAAAGAATTTCCCCATTAAATGTTGGAAAATTTTCTTTCAGCAACGAAACACTTGTCATGCCCACTAAACTTTTATATAAGTAGTTTGTTGTAGTTTTATTAATCTACATATGCTTAAGGGTAAATGTTAATTTTTCAAATTTCCTTTTAACTTATTGTTAAATATAATTAAAGAATACAACAATTTTCTCTTATGAAAAAAAAAATATGCTTGTAAGATCAAGAAATATCTAGCATATATATTTTGCACACCAATTAATATAAAAAGTAACTGCTATCTGACGTTGATCGGCAATATTATTGCCTCTTACACAGTAGAACGCGAAATATTCGCATGGTCCATTTCTGAGGATTAATCAGGGTCCAGTTATTTTGTTCAGACTTAACTGACCTGGACCAAGAACAGTATGAACTGTTCGTTTACCAGGTGGGTTTTTGTTGAAAAAAAAAACTCTCATAAGTGCATTTTTACAGCTAACTCTAGTTTTAATATTATTCTATATTGGCAAATAGAAACATATAGAAATCAAAATACAGAACTTTACGTTATGGAGGCTATTGTAATATTGAAATAGTTATATATTCCATTTTACATAATAATTGAATTCCCCTCCTTATTCCAGCATATGCCTATCTCGAACTCAAGGGTTATACGCCACACATCTGTTGATGTCATCTGTTGGTGTTCTTGTCTTTCAACTAATTTTGTAGAAAATAAAGTTTGAAAAATTTAAATGCCTACTTCTAAACACGGCATTTGTGAAAGATTTATGTTATTATAACTGCCAGTCGAACCCCGAGAAAAGTGTGAAGGAATGTTACTTAAAATCATTACCATAGCCGTTTTTTAAGCAGTACAGTCATCCGGATTTTTCGTCAACGGGATCAGTTTTCTCCGGATAATCTGCACTCTAGTGTATTTTCAATTGGATGAAAAAAAGTTTTCCAGAAAGTTCATTTTTATGACAAATTTTTCATATGAATCTGTTAATTTTAGCTAGATATATGACTTTAGAAATGTGCATGAGAATTTAAAATTTTCTTAACCTAGGACACCGGAACTCAATTCAGGCAATGTAAATGGGAATGGCTGACCTGATAAACCTAAATTTTTGCTTTAAAAATCTATTTCAAACATAAAAACCTAAATTTTGTCTTTTTAAAAAATAATCTATTTCTAAAATTTTAATGATAATAACAAAAAAAAAATTTAAAAATCTTTCATTTTTGCACATTTTTCTCAAATATATTCCACAGGTAAGGTGTTGAATACCAATAAATATATTCTGTCTAGACTATTTCACATAATCCTTGTATCCATTCTATATTCGTTCCCTCTCCGACCTTCCTGAGCGACACAACTGTTGCCCAGTACCTCCTATACTATACAGTTGAACGGTGGCCGAATAATTAGAGAAATGCTCTTAAAGTGCCTGAGTTCGTGAACTCGAATCCCACTGAGACATGGAAGTTCGTAATCGTTCGGAATCGGTTTTAAGCAGTAGATCCCAGTCTCATTAAACCTCGTGTTGCAAAAAAGTACACCGTAGTGCTCCAAACCCAAGCTATACAATATAACTCTCCTGTCCATAGCGCTATTCACTGCCGTCTTTATCTTTCTATTAAATTTGGAGAAAACAAAAATATTTTAAAATTTTAAGAAATAACTTCTAAACACGCCATTTGTAATATGGTAAAATATGTAGTACATCAACAGTTGACTGCAACGAATGATTATTCACATATAATGTATATTGTTAAAACGAAAATTATCTGGCTATACACATGAACTACCGAGAAGAATTATTTTTTCTCCCGCCAAATGGCACTTCTGGAGTAGTCTAAATTTTCAATATCACACATATACATGTAGAATATTTTCACTTTATGTTGTCATATCACGTGATAGGATGGGCAGGAAATAGACAAAGGTAACGTTCATTTTTCGCTATGAATAAATACTCTGAACTTTATTTACATCGACACTGACCATTTATATCAAATAAAAGAAGTATCAAACGGGTACTTTTCTTGATACACACAAATAAACAAAAAGATACATGTTTATTTGACCATAAACATGTAAAAATAAGTGAAGATAATTTTTGGACACAATAAAATATGACACTAACACTAAAAATAACTTTACAAACAGCTGTCGTACATTAATTACCAACTATAATATATCATGTCATATAACGTGATGAGATGGGAAACAGAGGTTTTAATATTAATAATGTTTATTTGGTGATAAATATGAATCTGCCAAAAATTTGTTGAATCATTCGTAAACCGTGTAGTTGTGAATAAAAAACAAATAAATAAACGAACAAACTTTTTAATGTACAAAAATATGTAAATGAAACTCTATATATTTTTTGGTCATGACATATATTCCATAGCATTTAGACTTAAAAATAATTTGATGTTAAAATAACGATGAAAAAATGGGATGAAAAAATGTTTATTGTGACGAAAAATAATCGATGATTAAAATTAAAATTAGCTCAAATGTACCTAATTTATTATTTCAGTCAAATATAAAAGAAAATTAATCGCGTGATACCTAAATTTAGAGATAAAACGGATGAATATTTTGCAGACGATGTTTAAATCATTTAAAATCAGAAATGATTAAATGAGATGGTTAAAGAAATGACGTCATAATGCTAGAAAAAATGTTATTTCAAACAATTTATCATGTGATAAATTGATAAATTTAATCGCCTGCTCTTAACCGGGGAAAATAGTGCTTGAAATAATGGCATAAAACGCTCGAAAAAGAGGGAAGGGATGGATTTCGAACGTTTTAAAGTTGACAGTGCTTTTCGCAGTGATACAAAGAATATTTATACCAATTTATTTTAGAATCGGACAGATAGTTTAGGAGGAGATGTGGAACATACATACACACATACATACATACATACAATGACTTTTATTTATAAGACTAGCAAATGTGCCCGTGCTTCGCTACGGGGACTTTATATATTACTTTTCAACAAATCCATTTTTTTATTATTAATTTGTAAATTCTACACTGCGCATTTCAAATCATTGGCGAATAATTAAACATAGTCATTTCTATTATATGTATAACATAGTCATAGTCAATTCTGGTGGTACATTCATTTGCATTACAACTTTAAATAAGATATAAAAGATTTTCTCGATTAAAAGTACGAAAATTTATTTCAGTTAAGAAACACTTGTCATGCTCACTAAACCTCTATACCAGTAGTCGATCTGTCTCAATTTTATTAACTAAACTTTAAATAATTATTGTTATTTTTTCCAAATTAATTTTTACCTTATTTTTAAACATAATAGTGTACACCAACTTATTCTTCTCATAAATTTTGCTTTTAAAATTAAGACATATCTAGCATATATATTTTTCAAGCCGTTTAATATAAAAATAACACTTATGTAATTTTATTTGACGATTGATTGGCAACATTAAGATCTCTAATACAGCAGAACATTGATTAACCAAATGGTCCAATTCAACGGATCAATCAAAGACCCTGTATTTTGTTTGGCGAGCATAACCCACCTAAACCTCGAACTGTATAAACTATTCGTGTTTCACTTGAGTTATGTTCACTAAAATCTGATAAATCTATTTTTACAAATAACTCTAACTTTAATAATATTCTACGTTAGAACAACACAAATACAAACATAAAGAAATCAGAATAGGGAACTTTCTAAAATATCATTGAGGTTATTGAGATATAGAAATGGATATGTAATTTTATTTTACATAATTTTTGCAAGGGTTTATTTTCCACACCATTCTCTCGTACCCCGGGATTATATACCATATAACTCTCCTATATATCCCATCATCTGTTGGTGTCCTTGCTTTTCTACTACATGTATAGAAAGCAGAAAAGTTTGAAAATTTTACATTCTTACTTCAAATCATGCCGTTTGTAATATGATAAATATAACTATTATAACAGCCAGTTCTATCCCTGGGGAAAGTATGAATTGAAATTACCTAAAATCATTTCCATAATCATTTTTAAAGTAATTCAGTCATCAGGATTTTTTGCTAACACGATACGTTTCCTCCAGATAGATCCGGATAATCAGCACTCTAGTGTAATTTCATTTAGCTAGAAAAAATTTTGTCGAAAAAAAAAATCATTTCCCAATCAGGAATTTTGCATACAAATCTGTTAACTTTAGCTAGGAATATAAATTTTAAAACGTGCAATCAGAATATAGAACTTTCTTAAGGCCATTAAAGCTAATCTATGTAGTTGATTTTACATAGGTTTTTGCATAGGTTCTTTTTTTCCTCCTCCGTCTTCTCCCTTCCTGCGCGGCACAGTTATTACCCCGTGCTTCTATACCATATAACTCTTCTGTTCATTGCCGCATTTATTGTTGCCCTTGTGTTTTTACTAATTTTGTACAAAAATAAAATATTTTATAAGTTTAAAAATTGACTTCCAAATCCACCGTTTGTAATATAATAAAATATGCAGTACAACGACATTTGTCTACAACAAATGATCGTTTCCATATCACGAATTTATTATAAAAATTTCTTTGATTTGGCTAGAAACACGAACTGGCGAGAACAACTCTTTTTATTTTACGCCAATGTGAAATTCTGAGGAAACCTAAATTTTTAAATGTGGACACGTATGTGTACATTTTTCCATTTCTTAGTGTCAAGGAATACTCTCCGAAACGTATTTACACTATAACTGACCATTTTTTTTAAAATAATAACAAATTAAACAGATACTTTCTTGTTATGCATAAATAAGAAATATTAATGTCAGTGATATTATCTACTTCTAATTTATCGAAAATTGTCAAATTATCTCGAAAATTGTTGAACGCAGTAAAATATGAAATTAATAGCTTTACTGACTGCTTTTGTACATGAATTACCAATATTGTCATAATACGTGATAGGATGGAGGTTTTTATTTTGTGATAAATATTAAACTGTACAAAATTTGGAGAATAAATGGCAGACCGTATAGTTATGTACAAAAAACAAACACAAAAACGAACAAACTTCTTAATTTACAGAGATATATAAATTAAACGCTAGATATTTATTGACCTGTGAAATACACTCACTGGAATTTAGACGCTAAGAAAAGAAATTGTTAATACTGGTAATAAAACTATCATTGTAACAAAAAATAATCGGTGATTAAATTTATATTTGGCACATATGTACCTAATCTATTATTTATGCCAAATATAAAAGAAAATTGATTATAAAATATCTAAATTCAGAAATAAAACGGGTAAAAATCATGCAGACGATAATAAAATAGTTTAAAATTAAAAATTATTAAATGAGATGTTTAAAGGAATGACGTCATAATGCTAGCGAAATGTTATTTCAACCTATTTATCGCGTGATAAATTGATAAATTTAATCGCCTGCTCTTAACCGGGGAAAATAATGCTTGAAATAATGGTTTAAAACGCTCGAAAAAGGGGAAAGGGATGAATTTCGAACGTTTTAAAGTTGACAGTGCTTTTCGCAGTGATATAAAGAATATTTATACCAATTTATTTTAGAATCGGACCAATAGTTTAGGAGGAGATGTGGAACATACATACATACATACATACAATGACTTTTATTTATAAGACTAGCTAATGTGCCCGTGCTTCGCTACGGGGAATTTTGTATATTCTATTAATCAAGCATTTTTATTTTTGTATATTACTCTGTAAATTCTACACAGCTCAACTCATGAACGAATAAGTATATTTCTAATATATACGTATTATAATCATATTCGATTCTCATGATACATTAATTTACATTAGAACTGTGTGAAGCTTCAATAAAATATAAAAACATTTCCCGATTAAAAGTACGAAAATTTTATTTCAGTAACGAAACACTTGTCATGCCCACCAAACTTTCATATATGTTCCATATAATTTTATTAATCTATGTATGCGTTAAGTGTGAATGTTATTTTTTTAAAGTTTATTTTCACCTCATTGTTAAACATAATTATAAAATCATACAACAATTTATTCTTTTCATAAATTATACTTGTAAAATCTAGAAATATCTAGCACATATAATTTGCACGCCATTTAATATAATTAGTAACACTTATGCACTGCTATCTGACGTTGATCAGCAATATCAATACCTCTAATACAGTAGAACTTAACCCAATGAAAAGTATGAAGGAATGTTACCTAAAATCTCTACCATAGCCGGTTTTTTTTTTCTTTTTTTTTTTTTTAAGCAATCTAGTCATCCGGACTTTTTGTTAATGGGATCAGTTTGCTAATAATAACCTGCACTCTAGAATATTTTCATTTGGCTGAAAAAAATTTTTGAGATTGATAAATTTTTCTGACTAATTTTTCATATGACTCTGTTAGCTTTCGCTAAATTAATCAAATTAATTTCCCAAAATATCTTTCACCAATTTTGGATTGACTGACCTGAACTAAACCTAAATTTTTGCTTTAAAAAAAATCTATGTCTAACATAAAAACCAAAATTTTTTTCTTTTTTAAAAAAATCTACAACGAACGTTTTGATGATAATTTTAAAATTTTTTAAAACTTTTTGCACATTTTTCTCAAATATATTACACAGGTAACTGATTAAATACCATTAAATATATTCTGTCTAGTCTCTTTTACATATTCCTTGTATCTGTTCTATTTTCGTTCTCTCTCCCACCTTCCTGAGGGGAACAAATATTACCCGGTACGCCTATACATACTATACAGCCTGACAATGGCTCAATGGTTAGAGCGATGTTCTTCAGTACCAAAGTTCGTTGGCTCGAATCCCGCTGACGTATGGATGTTCGTAGCCTTTTGGAATCGGCTTTAAGCAGAAGGTCCTTGTCTCATTAACCCTCGTGTTGCAAAACAGTACACCGTAATGCTCCAAACTAACCATATACTTTATAACACTCTTGTCCATCACGCCATACATTGCCGAGTTAGTCTTTCTATTAATTTTTAATTAATTAAGTTTTCTATTAATTAATTAAGTTGGCTTCAACGAATAATTATTCACATATGATGAATTTTGTTAAAAAAAATTATCTGGCAATAAACATGAACTGGCGAGAACAATTCTTTCTTTTCACGCCAAATGGCACTCCTGGCGTAAACTTAATTTTCAATATCACCCATGTGTGCTTAAAATATTTTCGCTTTATATTGTCATATTTCTTAATAAGCTGAAAATAGACAAAGGTAACTTTCATTTTTCGGTACTACTAAATACCCCCTAAACTTCATTTAAATCCAGACTGACCATTTGTATCAAAATAAAATATATATCAAGCAGGCTTTTTTTTTGATACACACAATAAGCAATAAGATAAATGTTTATATGATCCTGACTGAAATGAACATTTTTGGACATAATAAAATATGAAATTAACTCTAAAAATAACTTTACTGACTGCTGGCTTACATTAATTACCAACTATAGTACATCCTGTCATGTAACGCAATAAAATGCGTAACAGAGCTTTTAATGTTAACTGTGTTTATTTGGCGATAATTATGAATCTGTTGAAAATTTGGTGAATCTTTGGCAAACCCTGTGGTATGAATAAAAAACAACGAACAAATTTAATGTACAAATATATATAAATTAAACTCTTACACTTAAAAATAATTCGTTGTTAAAATACCGATGAGAAAATATTGAATGTAACAAAAAATAATCGAGGATTAAAGTTAAAATTAGCTTAAATGTACCTAATTTACAGTCAAATATGAAAGAAAATCAATCACTTAATATCCAAATTCAGATTTAAAAAGGTTGAAAACTGTGCAGACGATATTTTAATAATGAAAAATAAGAAATGATTAAATAAGACGGTTAAAGGAATGACGTCATAATGCAAGAAAAATATTATTTTAACATATTTATTACGTGATAAATTGATAAATTTAATCGCCTGCTCTTAACCGGGGAAAATAAAGCTTGAAATAATGACATAAAACGCTCGAAAAGGGGGGAAGGAATGGATTTCGAACGTTTTAAAGTTGACAGTGCTTTTCGCAGTAACACAAAGCATATTTACACCCATTTATTTTAGAATCGGGCCAATAGTTTAGGAGGAGATGTGGAACATACATACATACATACACACATACAATGACTTTTATTTATAAGACTAGCAAATGTGCCCGTGCTTCGCTACGGGGACTTTATATATTATTTTCCACAAATCCATTTATTAATATACCATTACTAATATACCATTGATGCAATTGACATATAGCAATGACAATATATTTCCATTTTTCATAATCATTGCAGTGGTACAATTTATGCCCCTTTTCTGTTCGACAGTCTCTCGAACCCTGCCGTTATATACCAATATAATTCTCTCGTATATCCCACCATCTGTTGGTGTCCTTGTTTTTCTACTAATTATGTAAAAGATAACAGTTTGAAAAATTTATATTCATGCTTCTAAACATGCCGTTTGTAATATGATAAATATGAATTAATATAACTCTCAGTTCTAACCCTAGAAAAAGTTTGAAGGAAAATTACCCAAAATCATTACCATAACCGTTTTTTGAAGTACTTCAGTCATCCGGAATTTTTTTTCTAACATGATAAGTTTAACTCCAGAAAGGACCGGATAATCGGCGCCCTAGTCTATTTTCATTAGCTAGTAAAAAATGTTTTTGGTTTGGTTTGGTTTGGAGTGCTACGGTCTACTTTTTGCAACACGAGGGCTAATGAGACCGGGACCTACAGCTTAAAGCCGATTCCGAACGGCTACGAACATCCCTGCCAGTGTGGTATTCGAACCCACGAACTCCGGTACCGAAGACCAGCACCCTAACCACTCGGCCATCGTTCGGCGAAAAAATTTTTTTTGAAAAAATTCATTTCTTTGTCAGTTATTTTCTAACGAATATGTTTGTTTTCGCTAGAAATATGAATTTATAAACTCGCAATCAGAACATAGAACTTTCTTAAATGGTATTGAAGTATTTCCGTATAGTCAATTTTATATAGGTGCTTAGGTTTTTGCGTAGGTTCTTTTCTTGCTACTCAATCTCCCCCTTTCTGCGCATCGCAGTTATTACTCCGTTCTCCTCTACCATACTACAACTCATCTATCCATTGCCCATCTACTGATATTCTTGTGTTTCATCTAATTTTGTAGAAAGGAAAAATATAAGTTTAAAAATGAACTTCTAAATATGCCATTCGTAATATGGTAAAATATGCAGTACAACAGTTGGTTGCAGCGAATGATCATTTCCATATCACGAATTTAGTATTAAAATTTATTAGATTTGGATAGAAACACGAACTGGCGAGAACAACTCTTTCTTTTGACGCCAATGAGCAATTATGAGGTACTCTAAATGATTATTATTAGCCACATTTGTGTACATTTTTTCATTTTTCCGATTCAACGAATATTATCCAAAATTTATTTACAACATGACTGAACATTTGTGTCAAAATAATAAAAAATTAAAGACATACTTTCTGTATATACTTAAATAAGTAATAAAATATATGCTTATTTGCTCGTGACTTCATCTGCCTGGATTTTGTCTTCAGAGTTTTGAATTATCTCGAAAAGTTTTGGGAGCAGTAAAATATGAATTTAACACTAAAAATAAATTTACTGACTATTTTCGAGGTTTAATTACCAACTATAATATATATTGACATAATACGTCAAACGATGGTCATCAGAGGTTTTAATTTGTCGGTAAATATGAAACTATCCAAAATTTGTAGAATAAATGGCAGATCCTCTGGGTATGTATAAAATACAAACGCACAATCGAACAAACTTTTTAATTTACAAATATAAATAAATTAAATTCTAGATATTAGAAAAATTCTAGATATAAGAAAATTTTATTTCAGTTACGAAACAGTTGTCATGCTCACTTAACCTCCATATAAGTAGTTGATATGTCTCAATTTTACTAACTTACCTGTTAAAGGTGAATATTATTTTTTCCAAATTTATTTTTACCTTATTTTTAAACATAAGTAAAAGTGTACAACAACTTATTCTTCTCATAAATTTTGTTTTAAAATTAAGACATATCTAGCATATATATTTTGCAAGCCGTTTAATATAAAAATATCACTTCTGTAGCTTTATTTGAAGATTGATTAGCAATATTAATATCTCTAATACAGTAGAACGTGGATTAACCAAATGGTTCAATTCAACAGATCAGTCAAAGACTCTGTATTTTGTTTGGCGAACATAACCTACCTGGACCACGAACTGTATGAACTGTTTGTTCATGGTCTAGTTGAGTTATGTTCACAAAAATCTGATAAATCTATTTTTACAACTAACTCTAATTTATTAATATTCTACGTTAGAACGAACAACACAAATACAGACATATAGAAATCAGAAATGGAAATTTTCAAGATTTTTCGCTGACATAAGTTTTACTCCAGATAGGTCCGGATAATCAGCACTCTAGTGTATTTTCATTTTGATAGAAAAAATATTGCCAAAAAAATCATTTCCCAATCAGGAATTTTGCATACAGATCTGTTAACTTTAGCTAGGAATATGAATTTAAAAACGTGCAATCAGAATATGGAACTTTCTTAAGGCCATTAAAGCTAATCTATCTAGTTGGTTTTACATAGGATTTTGCATAGATTCTTTTTTCCTCCTCCGTCTTCACCCTTCCCGCTCGACACAGTTATTACCCCTTGCTTCTATACCATATAACTCTTCTGTCCATTATCGTTGTCTTTCTACTAATTTTGTACAAAAGAAAAATATTTTGTAAGTTTAAAAATTAACTTCCAAATACGCCGTTTGTAATATAGTAAAATTTGCAGTACAACAGCATTTGGTTGCAACAAATGTCGTTCCCATATCACGAATTTATTATAAAAATTTCTTTGATTTGGCTAGAAACATGAGCTGGCGAGAGCAACTCTTTTCATTTTACGCCAATGAGCAATTCTGAGGTAATCTAAATTTTTAATATTGTCCACGTATGTGTAAATTTTTTTTTATTTCTCAGTATCAAGGAATACTATTCGAAACTTATTTACGCTATGACTGACCATTTGTTTCAAAATAATAGCAAATTATGTTTATTTGCCCTTGATATTATCTGCCTGTAATTTATCTTGAAAGTGTCGAATTATCTCAAAAATATTTGGAGACAGTAAAATATGAAATTAACACTAAAAATAACTTTACTGACTGCTTTTGTACATGAATTACCAATTTTGTCATAATACGTGATAGGATGGACATTAGAGGTTTTTATTTTGTGATAAATATTAAACTGTCCAAAATTTGGAGAATAAATGGCAGACCGTATAGTGATGTATAAAAACCGAACAAACTTCTTAATTTACAGAGATATATAAATTAAACGCTAGATATTTATTGACCCATGAAATACACTCACTGGAATTTAGACGCCAAGAAAAGAAATTGTTAATACTGGTGATAAAACTATCATTGTAACAAAAAATAATAGATAATTAAATTTATATTTGGCACATGTGTACCTAATCAATTATTTATACGAAGTATAAAAGAAAATTGATTATATAATATCTAAATTCAGAAATAAAACGGGTGAAAATCAGGCAGACGATATTAAAATCATTTAAAATGAGAAATGATTAAATGAGACGGTTAGAGGAATGACGTCATAATGCAAGAAAAATATTATTTTCACCTATTTATTACGTGATAAATTGATAAATTTAATCGCCTGCTCTTAACCGGGGAAAATAGTGCTTAAAAATTGGCATAAAACGCTCTAAAGAAGGGGAAGGAATGGATTTCGAACGTTTTAAAGGTGATAGTGCTTTTCGCAGTGATACAAAGCATATTTATACCAATTTATTTTAGAATCGGACCATTAGTTTAGGAGGAGATGTGGAACATACATACATACATACATACAATGACTTTTATTTATAAGACTAGCAAATGTGCCCGTGCTTCGCTACGGGGACTTTTTATATTACTTTTCAACAAATCCATTTTTTTATTTTTAATTTGTAAATTCTACACTGCGCATTTCAAATCATTGGCGAATAATTAAACATAGTCATTTCTATTATATGTATAACATAGTCATAGTCACTTCTGGTGGTACATTCATTTGCATTACACCTTTAAATAAGATATAAAAGATTTTCTCGATTAAAAGTACGAAAATTTATTTCAGTTAAGAAACACTTGTCTTGCTCACTAAACCTCTATACCAGTAGTCGATCTGTCTCAGTTTTATTAACTAAACTTTAAAGGTTTAATCGTGATTGTTATTTTTTCCAAATTAATTTTTACTTTATTTTTAAACATAACTAAAAGTGTACACCAACTTATTCTTCTCATAAATTTTGCTTTTAAAATTATAACATATCTAGCATATATATTTTTCAAGCCGTTTAATATAAAAATAACACTTATGTAATTTTATTTGACGATTGATTGGCAACATTAAGATCTCTAATACAGCAGAACATTGATTAACCAAATGGTCCAATTCAACGGATCAATCAAAGACCCTGTATTTTGTTTGGCGAGCATAACCCACCTAAACCTCGAACTGTATAAAGTATTCGTGTTTCAGTTGAGTTGTGTTCACTAAAATCTGATAAATCTATTTTTACATATAACTCTAACTTTAATAATATTCTACGTTAGAACAACACAAATACAAACATAAAGAAATCAGAATAGGGAACTTTCTAAAATATCATTGAGGTTATTGAGATATAGAAATGGATATGTAATTTTATTTTACATAATTTTTGCAAGGGTTTATTTTCCACACCATTCTCTCGTACCCCGGGATTATATACCATATAACTATCATGTATATCCCATCACCTGTTGGTGTCCTTGCTTTTCTACTACATGTATAGAAAGCAGAAAAGTTTGAAAATTTTACATTCTTACTTCAAATCATGCCGTTTGTAATATGATAAATATAACTATTATAACAGCCAGTTCTATCCCTGGGGAAAGTATGAATTGAAATTACCTAAAATCATTTCCATAATCATTTTTAAAGTAATTCAGTCATCAGGATTTTTTGCTAACATGATATGTTTCCTCCAGATCAGCACTCTAGTGTAATTTCATTTAGCCAGAAAAAATTTTGTCGAAAAAAAATCATTTCCCAATCAGGAATTTTGCATTCAAATCTGTTAACTTTAGCTAGGAATATAAATTTTAAAACGTGCAATCAGAATATAGAACTTTCTTAAGGCCATTAAAGCTAATCTATGTAGTTGATTTTACATAGGTTTTTGCATAGTTTCTTTTTTTCCTCCTTCGTCTTCTCCCTTCCTGCGCTGCACAGTTATTACCCCTTGCTTCTATACCATTTAACTCTTCTGTTCATTGCCGCATTTATTGTTGCCCTTGTGTTTTTACTAATTTTGTACAAAAATAAAATATTTTATAAGTTTAAAAATGGACTTCCAAATATGCCGTTTGTAATATAATAAAATATGCAGTACAAGCGACATTTGGCTACAACAGATGATCGTTTCCATATCACGAATTTATTATAAAAATTTCTTTGATTTGGCTAGAAACACGGACTGGCGAGAACAACTCTTTTCATTTTACGCCAATGTGAAATTCTGAGGAAACCTAAATTTTTAAATATGGACACGTATATGTACATTTTTTCATTTCTTAGTTTCAAGGAATATACTCTCCGAAACTTATTTACGCTATAACTGACCATTTGTTTAAAATAATAACAAATTAAACAGATACTTTCTTGTTATGCATAAATAAGATATATGCCTGTTTGTCCGTGATATTATCTACCTGTAATTTATCGAAAATTGTCAAATTATCTCGAAAATTGTTGGACACAGTAAAATATGAAATTTGCTGACTGCTTTTGTACATGAATTACCAATATTGTAATAATACGTGATAGGATGGAGGTTTTTATTTTGTGATAAATATTAAATTGTACAAAATTTGGAGAGTAAATAGCAGACCATATATTTATGTACAAAAAACACACACAAAAACGAACAAACTTCTTAATTTACAGAGATATATAAATTAAACGCTAGATATTTATTGACCTGTGAAATACACTCACTGGAATTTAGACGCTAAGAAAAGAAATTGTTAATACTGGTAATAAAACTATCATTGAAACAAAAAATAATCGGTGATTAAATTTATATTTGGCACATATGTACCTAATCTATTATTTATGCCAAATATAAAAGAAAATTGATTATAAAATATCTAAATTCAGAAATAAAACGGGTAAAAATCATGCAGACGATAATAAAATAGTTTAAAATTAAAAATTATTAAATGAGATGTTTAAAGGAATGACGTCATAATGCTAGCGAAATGTTAGTTTAACCTATTTATCGCGTGATAAATTGATAAATTTAATCGCCTGCTCTTAACCGGGGAAAATAATGCTTGAAATAATGGTCTAAAACGCT